>JAYMFT010410455.1:0-18280 GCA_038088735.1 Panulirus argus | reverse complement strand
AAAAAAAAATATATATATATATATATATATATATATATATATATATATATATATATATATATATATATATACTGTATTTAAGTATGCAGAGAAAACAAATGTGCCTGGCAAAATGAGTGTAATTTGTCTTGTTTCTTGTAATTATATTTTTGTATTTGTTCGATTCTTACATGACATTCAGCAAGCGAGCAGACAACATATACTCAGTCCACTTAATCTTTGTTTTAGTAATAACTCTGTACTCTTACGTCTCTGAAGACTCCCTAAATGAGGCTTTATGATAGCAGAACCTTTTCCAAGTCTTGATGCAACGGAAAGAAATATTAAGGGTGACTGACAGCGGATGGCTCCGCTGGGACTGACTATCTAACGTACTGGTGTTTATCATCAGTCAGTTGGGTCAGTGGCCAGAACGACACACACACACACACACACACACTAGTATGCATGTAGTGCCATATGTGCGCGCACCGTGATATTAATTTATTCTTGTAAATATGCCACTAGTATTCCTATTTGGACAAGTGTTCCACTCTTCTAAGCAGTATTAATATTGTTACCACTGAAAATTGCAACTGTTTCTAATCCTAAGAGGACTGTTACATTTTTGGGCGACAGAAATGATCAGATTCTGTCTTCTATGAGTCAATTTTGTTCATTATTTCTTTGATAATTCAGTGGGATGGTGATGAGAAAGGCAGTGACAGTGGAACTTTTGGATATGCTTGGATGATTCTAGTCTCTCCATACGTCTTGGTCTGAGTAATGGTAGCCAGCACTGTCAGCAGTTACCACATGCAGTTACATATGATTTTAGGACATGGAAGGCATATTACTGTTTTCTGTACATGATTTTTATATTCATTGTTCACCCTCCTCTCGCCTTACTCGCACATATGCCTTACTTTCTTCGTAAAAACTCTTCACTGCTTCTGGCAGCTTTCCTCCCACGTTATAGGTGTTCGCAACACCCTCCACAAAACATCGCCATCAAACCTATCATATGCTTTCTCCGGATCCATAAACGCCACATACATGTCCCTTTGTTTCTGTGAGTTTTTCTCACACACATTCTTCAAAGTAAACATCTGATCCACACTTCCTCTACCACTCCTGAAGCCACATTGTTCCTCCTCAGTCCGGAGCTTTGTGCATGCCAGAACCCTCTAAGTCACCACTCTCCCATACAACTTACCAGGTACACTCGACAAACTTATACCTCTGTAAGCTAAACTTTCACTTTTGTCCCCCTTGCCTTTTATGCAACGGCATAATACAAGCACTCTGTACTATACAGGCGCCTCACCATAGGCCATACATAAAATGAAAATTCTAACCATTCAGTTAACAACACAAGTCACCCATTTTCTTAAGAAATTCAACTGCAAATCCATTTGCTTCAGCCATTTTACCGCCCTTTTCATCTTACATAAGATTTTCACCACCTCTTCTCTTTTTAGGTTTAGCATTGCTAGGGTGTGAGTTTGAATGGAGAAAAATTGGAAATGAAGCGTTTTGGATACCTGTGAGTGGCCATGGTAACGAAGGGAATCATGTAGGCAGAGCTGAGTCATAGGATGAGTGAGGGGGCGTAGGTTCTGGGAGCATTGGGGAATGTGTGGGAAGATAGGTCACTCACTATCTTGGTAGGGGGGGGGGGGTGAAAATTTTGCGTCTGAGAGCACAGTAGTCCTAACGACTTTGTATGGATAAGAGGCATGGGCTACAGATAAGTATGTACGGAGGAAGGTGGATGAGCTGGAAATGAAATGTTTGAGGACAATAAGTAAGCACTAATAGAGTAAGAGAGAGGTGTGGTAATGAGTATGGCTGAGAGAGCTGGAAAGGGTGTACTGAAATGGAGAGAATGAGAGAGAAGAGGTTGACAGAGAGGATTTATGGGTCAGAAATGGAGGTAAAAAGAAGGGGAGACGAGACTAGAGATGGAAGGATGAAGTGAAAAAAAGAATCTAGTTCTTGTAGCATGAAGATGAAAGAGGGTGAAGAACGAGGATGGAACAGATTGAACCGGAACGATTTGGTACACAGGGGTTGACTTGCTGTTAATGGACTGAATCAGGGTATAGCAAACAGCCGGTGGAAACTAAGGAATGGTCTGTGAGGCCTGATGTGGATAGGGAGCTGTGGTTTCGATGCATTATACGTGACAGCGAAAGAATGGATGTGAGCAAATGAAGCCTTTCTTCGTCTTTTCCTGACGCTACCTTGATAACGCAAAGAAGCATGAAAATGAACAGAGGGTGGAAGGAAGAGGATACAAGCGCAAGGGCCTATTGCAAAAAGAAAGTAAGAAGGGCAATAATGAGGATAAAGGTAGGAAAGGCACCTATAGTGGATGGGATTACGATTGAAATATACTGTACGTGAGAGAGAGAGAGAGAGAGAGAGAGAGAGAGAGAGTGTGTGTGTGTGTGTGTGTGCAATTATCTGTTTGTGATTACCTACTGTTACTGTATAGGGAGAGAGTTGTACATTCGTGAGACCCCCATCTCTTCAACCTTCTTTACCAACATACAACTTTTTAAACATCTGTATGTTTTCTGCATTTATTATTTCCTCATTCATTTTCTTCCATTCATCCACAACTGGTCCATCTTAAAAGTACTTCGTTACATCTTTTTAACAAGTTTCTTAAGTTCATGTTATGTCCTCTGGTCGAATAACAATTCTATGTCTCAGTTATCATTCTGATTTAGAAACTTTTCGGTTATGATCAGGTCTTCCCTTACTCCTTTCTCTTCCATGGTTGGCAAATTTATGGCCTTTAGCCTGTCCGTGTAATTCAGCTCTAAATAATTCTGGTATCATATTAGTTGCTCTCCAGTTGACCTTCTATACTGGCTCTTTGTGCTTCTTCAGCTTTGGCGTCAAAACTTTATACGCATTTTCTTTTTTTTTTTTTTTTTTTTTGGCTTACATACGATTTGGAAAGATGCTTCCTTAATATTTCCTTACTCATGAACTTGAATGCAATTCTTTTAGTATTTGCCTGGACATAGCTGGTTTCCATAAGTATTTTCCTAAGGTGAGACTCTGGCAACTGGTTAGGTACAATGTCGAATCATAAGTCTCTTTCACACACAGATACCTGCAGCCTATTTTCTGCAAGACAATATTCATAATGAGCCTTCTTTCACTGTGACCCATCCTCATTACTTAAACTTTAACTGGGATGAATCTCATCAACCATGTATCTGACCAACTTTGGGATCTCTAAGTTGATGCAATGTTTCTCGCTTTTCACCTCCCTCATGACATTTGCATCATCTGCAAACATATTCAGGTAGGAATCCATTCTTCGTGGCAAGTCATTTACAAAGATCAATTTTCTATCCGTCAAAGGAGTCTCCTTATTCCTGAATGATGATCCAGCTTCATAATCAGCCTCCCATTTGGTACAGCGTCAAATGCTTTCTGGCTGTCCAGATACAAACAATTCACCCAGTTTTCTCTTTCGTCTAAGGCGGAGTTCACTCTCTCATAGAAATCTAAGAGGTTCGTTACTCATTATCTCCTCTCCTTGACATTGTGTTGTCTCACTTAGGTAATTTCTTCTCTCCTGGAAGTCGTTCATTTCCTTTCTGATATTTTTTTTTTCCAGTACCATACAGACCACACTCGTCAGAGAAAGCGCTATGTAGTTTAGCACCTCCTCCAGGTCTTCTTTCTTATAGGCAGGTATGACGTTCGCTTCTAAATGTCTTTTCTATATATATTAATGTTTTCTGAAACCGTCT
Source organism: Panulirus argus (assembly GCA_038088735.1). Taxonomy (NCBI): domain Eukaryota; kingdom Metazoa; phylum Arthropoda; class Malacostraca; order Decapoda; family Palinuridae; genus Panulirus; species Panulirus argus. Next base: position 14,522 of record JAYMFT010410455.1, on the reverse strand, counting down.
TCCCATTCCATCTCGTTGGTGTTAAGGCTATAACGTCTTCCACAGTGGAAACACCTTTGAACTTGTTATTCAATTCCTTGCATATCCTTACAACATCCATCACAATTCTTCCCTCCGATTCCCTTAGCCTAATCAGCCTCTCACTAACTGACAATTTTTCAATCCCTTAGCCTAATTAGGTGCTCGTTAGTGGACAGTATTTTCGTGATGAGTTTATGGAAATATTTTTAAGACTCTCCTGCCTTGTCCACAATATTCTTTTCAAAATTTCTTAGTTCCACATTTCTTATCTTGCTGTACTCGATCCTTGTTCTCTCATGAGTACCTCACCAAAGCTGGCTCGCTGGCTGGGGTGCCGCCCATATCCTTGATGCAACATATATCGAAGCTCCTGTGCTTGCTGACATCTCTTACTGAACCTTTTCTCCATTTTCCTAACCTTCTCTCTGTATTTGAGGCTAGAGGTATCCATATTCCTACTCCATTGTAAATTTTACAGAACCTGTCACCACAATACCCTGGTTCCTGGATACTAAAGTCCATTTCCCAATTTGTATTACCTTGGAAACCGCGGAGTGTTTTGTAGTTTCCCCACAAATATATCTCCTTTTTAAATCTTGTCTCGCCTCTGTTCTTTTACCATCCCCATGTACCTCATAATCAAACTTTCCATTCCTCTTTTTTTTTCCATTTGATGTATCATGTATGATATTATCCATGCCTGTATGTGTGTGAATTTCAGACAGTAATGATGGCGTATCAGTCCTTCTGAACTTAGTATGTTTATTAATATGGGGGTATTGAAAATGTCCATGTAAAGAATCTAAGAACATATGTCTCCAAATTCCCCAACTCTGTCTCTTTATAATTAAAAGCTTTCATTATCAGTGCTTTACTAACTCTGAGAAGTACATGTTTTACTACTTCATGTGCCATTCTGTTTGTTCCTTCTTTGTTATCACTATATAATTGGGTGATTAAATTCTTTGGCGGATCAGTGCCACAGTGCACTTCTTTCCTACAGTTACTCTTACCATCATGTACTGTCTGCATGGGTCATCTTTCAATGTATCCTGAAACTTGAGGCTGTCTCTCATTAGGAGAACCAATCCTTCTCCTCTTTTGAACTGGCGCGATCGCTTCTCTGTCGTAAGCTTTGTTTCCACAACTCTATCAGTTGCATTTTTCCCTAATACAGTCCTTGATTTCCATCTCTTTACCTCTACCATTCACTATTAATCCATCTGGATTTATATATACATTACTTTCAGTCTGTCATCACCATAACCTAACATCTCTAGGACTCTGAGGTATCAGCGGGGCCATTCCATTCTCTTGCCTAATTTGGTGTCTTCCGTTTCTTGCCTTCTGACTGCATTCTTTGCTTCTCTCCCTCTCCTCCCTGGGTCTATCACATTTGATGAATTCCACCTTGTTATTAAGTTTCTCGTCTTGCCCAAGTACTTCCTGGCCATATGAATCCAAATCAAGCGTAACCATAACTGTTCGACCCCTTGCGTGTTTGTTCATCATAACCTTCTGTTCCCCGTCTTTCTTTTATCACAGGTACTGGACTTGGCATTTCTGTAGCCTCCAGTAACATTCTAATGAATTTTCCTTTTTCCTCTTTATTTGGTGTATGACTTTCTTCCCTTCCATAAATGATCAGTGACATACGTCCATCAACCTCCTGCTTTACTAATTTTGGTGCCACCCAATTTCCATCTCGATCCTTCAGTCATGATTCATCTAACTCTTTGTCTCTCGCTTCCTCTTAAACATCCCTTTTAGCTAAAATGGAATAATCCTATATGCTGTGCACTTATCCTATATGCCCTGCACTAATCCTATATGCTCTGCACCAGTCCTATACTCCCTGAACTTTTCTAAGCGTTTTACTGTCATGAATATTTCAAATCCCTCCATCTCTAACACTGCATGCTATACATTCTACAGCTTCACTTGATTCTTTGGGTCCCTCTCTTTGAATGTCCCCAGTTCTCTGTTCCACCGTAGTGGTCTTCATGCTCTGCATTTGTTGATCACCCACAGAAATTGCTATCGCTTTCCCTCCTTGCCCACCACTTGTAATAGATTCTCTGTACGTTATAGGTGCTTCCTCTTGATGAACAGCCTATAGATCCCTTCGAACACTTTTGTTTATCTCTGAATTCAAGCTCTTTCCTCAGGTTGTATGTTATCTGAATCCACTCAGCTACTTTAAAATTGTTCTTACTCACTGATTGTAGTTTTGGAATCCCTAAATTCCTCTCTCATCTCATGAGACGTCTCTTGATCTTTGACTCGATTCCTCGGTTCCTGTATTTCCTCCTCTCTGTATTAACTTCTGATTCTGTTTCTTAATAATTTCAAATAATATACCAACTTTTGTTCTCTGATTGATTTGCATTTTGTTTCTACCTCTTGTCTTCTCCTTCTGGATCAAGTCACAACTGATCGGCATTCAGACTTTTCTTTGTTTTATGCCATTTGATGTAAAAATCAAACTGAGAACCTAAATTTTTTTCTGTGTGCTTGATGCAAGGCTTGTCTTTAGATAGACTAATCTCTCTGCCTCCTTTAAGGATCTTTATGTGATTGGCTAAGCAGTTCCAAAGGTCTACAACTCAACCCGCAGTTTCTACTAACAATAATTAGATAGCTTATTGACAAGAAATAGTACATATCTAGAAAAGATATTAAAGCACATCAACTGACAGGGCTACCTTTAAGTAAAAAGTGCATTACTTTTACTTACTCAGAGTTCACTCCTCTGTATTTATTTTTAGCTGAACCTGTTTACTTTATGCCAGTTACTCACTTTTTCTATTGTTTGGATATCATTTGAATAAACAATGATTAAAAGTTATGGTTTACTGAAGTTGCAAAATTCCTAAACAATCTATTTGAATTCTCAGACCTTCCCAACCCAACTGATTTATATACTCCTTAGACTGACACAGTCAGACTTGATACTCAAATGATATATCAGCCATTGGACCTTCATACTCCACTCACACCGCCCCTTACTACTTGTACGAGGTGAGCTTGGGGAACAAAGAACTTTCCACATCTGGGCAAAGGATGGCTGTCCGGTGAGCTCTGATAAAACTCTACCTGCAGATGGTTACACAATGAACAAGAGGTCACCGTCGGCGAGGCTGTCTCTGACAATGAATGTAAAGTAGAACAATTTCCTCAGGGACCTTCTTGCTCCGCAGAAATCCATCATTTCCCTGCTCCTGAGTGTAGTAGCCTCGAGGATGTAGAAGCGATACAAAAGAGGTCCTTGAGTTGTTACAATCAGTAGCAGAGAAAGGATGCACCCCTTTGGAGCGGAAAGTTTTTTCCTTCAAGTTGACTTTTCACTCACAGTGTAATCACAAGCGGGTGGAGTCCAGTAATGCTAATATGTGTGTGTATATATATATATATATATATATATATATATATATATATATATCGCTGGGGACGGGAAAAATAATACTTCCTACGTAGTCTCTGCTTGCCGTACAAAGCGACTGTGAAGGGGGTGGGAGCAGGAGGTTAGAAAGCCTCCTCTCTTCGTATTCTCTTTTTTTCTAAATCTAAATATTGTCCGAGAAGGAGGCAAGCGTGGAGTGCTCATCCTCCTCGAAGGATGCTCAGGTTGGGGTGTCTGAATATGTGTGGATGTAACCAAGATGAGAAGGAGGGAGAGATATGTTGTATTTTTGAGGATAGGATCCTGGATGCTCTGTCTCTGAGCCAAACAAATCCAAATAGGAGATAAGAAGAATGGTTTGGGAATGTCTTGGGGGTAAAGTCAGGGGTTGGTGTGTGGGCGAGAGCTAAGGAAGGGTTAGCACTGCTGCTGAAGCAGATGTGGTAGTGTAAGAAAGTGAGCCCCAGACCAATATGTGGTAGTGTAAGAAAGTGAGCCCCAGACCAATATGGGTGAAAATGAAAGCAGATTGCGAGAGGTTGGTGATTATTAGTACTTATGCAACTGGAGATCAGGTGGACTAAATAAGAAGCGAATGTTTCGGGAGGAGCTGTGTGTGTCAGCTGTTTTACTGCAAGGATTCGAATATTTGGGATGGGTGATTTGAATGTGAGAGTGGCTAATGTGGCAGTTAAGCGTATAATTTGGGGGCATGGGATATCCGATGTCGTGAAAAAAGAATGTTGAACAGCTTTTGGAGTTGTGTTCTGTAAAAGGCCTGGTGACTGGGAATACCTAACATGAAAAGGGGACATACATAAGTAGATAAGATGGAGAGGGGGCATTATTGGACGATGCACTAAATGATGGATGTTCGATGGAGAGATTCTTGGATATGAATGTGTTCAGAGGGGCAGCTGGTGGAGCATCTGATTATTACTTGGTAAAAGCGAGGGCGAACCTTTGTAGATGCTTTAGGAAAAGAGGAAATTATATTGGTGGGAAAAGGGCGTTGAAAGTGAGTGAGCTTGGGAAAGAGGCTAGTGAGAAGAGATACTAGGAGACACTGAGTGTAAAGTCTCAAAATGTATAAGTAAATGAAGCTAGGAGAGTGGGTGAGGAATGGGAGATGTTTCCGGAAGCACTGCTTTCAAGTGCGTGAGAAGTGTGTTGCATGCAGGTGAGATCTAAGAGTTGGAATGTGAGAAAGGGTAGAGAGTGGTGGGATGAGGAAGTAAAATCGCTAATATAAAGAAAAGGGCGTTCTACGTACGGAAGGAGTGCAAGTGATTGAGAGATGCACAAGAGAAAGTGTCAAAAGGTAACTAGGAGGGTACATGGGTTAAAATAGAAGGCGGATGAGAGATGGGGTGAGCAAATATTAGGAAATTTCAGGGAGGACAAGATAATGTTTTGGAAGGAGGTTAACACTGTGAGAAAAACAAGAGAACAAATAGGAACAAAGGTGAAGGGGATCGAATGGGAAATGGTAAGAGATACAAAAGAGGAGACGGAATGTCCTCTGAAGCATGTTGAATGTGTTCGATGACAGGGTGACATATGTGGGATGTTTTGGACGTGGAGGTATGCAAAGTGAAAGAGTCGTGGAAAGTTGTTTGATGAAAAGAGAAAATAAGGTGATTAAAGAATTGCAGAAAATGAAATAAGGCAAAGTAGCTGGAGTGGATGGGATTGCAGTTAAATTTCTTGAGAAGGGCGGTGATTGTGTTGTTGATTATTTAGGACTTTCAATGTATGTATGGCTCATGGTAAAGTGCCTGAGGATTAGCAGAATGCCTATATAGCGCCATTGTATAAAAGCAAGTGGACAAAAGTGAATATTCAAATTACAGATATATAAGTTTGTTGGGTGTACCTGGTAAACTGTATTGGAGAGTGGTGATTAAGAGGACTGTGGCATATACAGAGCTTCAGACTGGGATAGAATTTTGTGGCTTCAGGAGTGGTCGAGGATATGCGATCAGCTATTTGCTTTGAAGAAAGTGTGTGAGAAATACATAGAGAAACAGAAGTACCTGTATGTGAGGTTTATGGACTTGGAAAAAGAGATGCTCTTTGAAACGTGTTACGAATATAAGATGTAGGTGTATAGCTGCCAGAAGCAGTAAAGATTTTCAAGAAAGTGAGGCAAATGTGCTAGTAAAGAAAGAGGAGGGCGAGTTTTTCCAGGTGTGTGTGGGTCTGCGTCAGGGGTATGTGATGTCACCATGGCTGTTTAATTTGTTTATAGATAGGGTGGTGAAGAAAGTGAATGCAAGGGTCTTGGAGAGAGGGGCAAGTATGCAGTCTGTTAAGGGGATAGTGGAGCCCGATGTTTGCTGATGACACGACGCTGGTGGCAAATTCGAGGGAAAAACTGCAGAATCTGGCGTATGAGTCTAGGAGAGTGTATGTAAGGAGAAAGTTGTAAGTAAATGTGAATAAAATCAAGGTTATTAGGTTTAGTGGTGAAGAGGGACAGGTTATTTAGAGAGTGAATTTCAATGGAGAGAAGTTGATGAAAGTTGGAGGGATTATGGTAGCAAATGGAACCATTGAAGCTGAGCCATAGGGTTAGGGTTAGGGAAGGGACAAAGGTACTGGGCGCAATCAGGAATATGTAGAATGATAGGTCACTATCTTTAAGAGCAAAGATGGGTATGTTTGTTGGTATAGTAATCACATCGGTGTTGTATGGACGCGAGGTGTGTGCCTTGGCAAAAATGAAAAGATGGTAGAAGTGTTGGAAATTTAAAATTTTCGAGGACAATATGTAGTGCGAGGAGGGTCGGTCGAATAAGAAATAAGAGGGTAAAAGAGTAGTGGCAGTATGAGGAGTATGTTTGTATGTGTGCTGAAATGGATGAGCAAGAGGGTATTCATGTCAGAAGTAAAGGGAACAAGGAATAGGGGAAAACCAAGGAGGAAGTGGAAGGATGGAATGAAAGATGCTTTGAAGACTAGGAGCCTGAACGTGCAGAGGAATGCGTGTTCAAGCGATAGAGCGAACTGGAGCGATGTGGTATACAAGGGACGACGTACCTCTTGAAGGAACACACTGAACTTGCGAAGATTAAAATAGAAGAGTCCTTTCGCCTTACAAGAGAGTAGAAACGCGCTTTTTTAAAGGACTATACCCAAGGAGTGGAGGAACTGCATGTTTTATTACTGCCATGACATGTTAAGGAGTGAAAAGAATAATCCTCAGAGGAAGAAGAATGGGAAGTTAGCCCACCATACTGAAAACAGTAAGTTGACTTAAGGGCGCAAACCCGTCCCTTATGGTAAGCCTTTCTGATAAACAACTTGACAAGAATACTCCGCTTGCCCTGGTTTATGGTATGTTTTGTTTGCTCAAACAAAGAATGTGTTAATATTGCAAGATCCCTCTGTAATTTGGAGAAATACTCTGAATTATCTAATGATGACGTGAAAGTGTACACATGTATTGTGTAAGCTAGGATAACCAAAGCAGATAAGGCTAATACATTTGTGACTATGAATAAATATGATTATTTGTCAAAAATAAATGATCTTTTAAGTGATGATACAACTTACTTTAAACTCAGTAGAAATCCGCTTGACACGGTTATTGCTCACTGTAACAAAACTGAAGTTGAAAGGTAATGACTCTCATCAAAAGGTTTTCTTGTCCCCTTCATTGCCATATATGTACGGACGTATCAAAACATATAAACCAAACTATCCAGCAAGTCTCATAACGAGTTGAGTAGGCTCAATCACGTACAAATATATTTTGTAATAAGGTTACAGTAATGCGCCTGATCTGTGATGATAACCACAAGGTGATCTGTGCTATTTTCTCTTTCCTACGTATTCACTATTTCCCGCGTGAACGAGTAAGCATCCAAAACAGATTACTGAACCACTAAGGATAAAGGATCCTCATTTGGCTCTTTCCTCTGTTCCTTTTCTTGCAAAGTAATACAAGAGAGGAAGATTTCCAGCATCCCTCTTCCGCCCCTCATAGTTGCCTTCTACGACAAGTAGGAGATAAGGTTGCACTATTCTTTGTCCCCTATCACCTGGGATGCTATATATATATATATATATATATATATATATATATATATATACAGGTTGAGCCAAACGTCACTGTGTACCTACCGTAAACGATGAGTATATTCAGTCTCTGTACATTAATGCAAATACATTTCCCATGCTTGTTACAACAAATGTTAGAAATGGCACCCACATACCTGCAGAGACGTCTTATCTTGTGTTACCTCGTCTGCAAAGACACGCAACAAGTCAATCTGAGAGACGTTCCTAATGGAATCTGCGATGGCTTCCATCAGTTCAGGGAAAATGTGAGGATTGTAAACTGTGCAATGCTCCCCACAGATGATAATCAGGGAGTGTAAGGTCTGGCGACTGTGGTGGCTAAATGTCCTTTGAAATTATTGTCCCCGAACACATGACGCAGTAGCTTCATGGAGACGCGAGCTGTATGTGCACTGGTACAGTCCTGTTGGAAGTACCCGGTGGCAATTTCGTCTTCATTTAACTGTCCAATGAAGGAGTAAGGAAACTGTCCAATGAAGGAGTAAGGAATCAGATCACAATAACGTTCCGAGTTGACTGCGTCACTGAAGAATATGGTGGCCGATTATACGATTTCGTAATATGGCGCGTTACACACCAACCCCCTGGTCATTTAATGGTTAGTCGCTGACCGAACGAGGTTGTTAGGCACGCTGACGTAACCGGATGAATGAAACCACGCCAGATCGGTACAAAATGTGACGCTCAGAATATCCTCTCCATTGGCAGTAATAAACACTAAACCATCGACGATATTCAACACTCTTGACGTTGTCCCTTTCGTTCAATTCATGCACTGATGTTATCCAGTAGGGATGCAGGTGCAACTGCTTCTCCATCACTTACGTGTGCTGCTATACGAGACGCCAGTCTGCTGCGCCAATTCACGAACAGACTACTTTTTCGGGCTTTGCATTATGCGATCCGAAATACCCTATGTGGCCTACTTTGTTGCTTACTACTGAACGGCTTGCCGGATCTCGGCTCGTCCGTGACTGCTCCGGTTTCACCAACCTAAGCAATTAGCCATCGCATTGCGTTTTCTAAATGGTAAGGGAGTGACGGGACACTTTTCAGCAAACTTCTGTATATTGGTCTGCACTGTGTAACACCTGTTCCACCAAAAACACTCGAACCTCAAGCGACAAAACTATTTCGCATTAATACCCTTTATAATCCGAACACACTTGCGTTCAAAGAAACACTGAAGTGACACTGCGTGTAGAAGGAAAGGTAGGGAGGGAGGGAGGGAGATCGGTCACCGTACGCGTCAAGTGGTCATTTTTTTTTTTTTTACAACTCTACGAAGGATGAACTGGTTTTATAGTTTGTAATATAGGTGCACATTACTATTGGCTCTCCCTGTATATATATATATATATATATAAATATATATATATATATATATATATATATATATATATTACAACTGTTGGCCTCCCACTTTAAATGTGCTCCGTTCCCATTACCTGTTAGTTTCTTGTCCCTTGACCAATGTAAACACAGGTGCAAGACGCTTCCCAGACCTGAGTCGGTAGATACGATATATATTGTACTCGAGCAGATGTCAGCTTTTATGTTACTATCTTTTATTCCAACTGAACAATATCTGCATTTTTTGGTAGAATTTTCTATTCATAATAAAATAAGAATTCCTTTTCTAAAAGATAGTCTCAGTATAATCCAAAATGCTGATTTTTTTTTAAACAATATAGCATTTCAGTACTTGTCTTAAATCTCTGAATCTTCCAACTACTCTGAAAATTTACTTGACAAAAGATTAACCACATATCTGTTTACATGGACATAATAGAGCCTAGCTGGCATAATTTTGACGATGGTTCGATGGTTAAAAGTGTGTGTGCGTGTGTGTAAATAAATAAATAAAGGTTTATTGGATTTAGGCAGCGATTCGGCTGAAAACACACGGTTGAGGTAATACAGACATTACAAAACTGGATGTCATAACGGTAACTATTTAACTAATCATAAAAGAGTTTTAAAGTCAATGAAGATATTTTCGTGTTATGGATAAGCACGTGAATGAGGTACGTCCACATAGTCAGAGTGGAAGATATACGATAATGTTTATAGAGTAAACATTCATATCGAGTCCTTCCTTGCACTCTGCCCCATCCTCATTCCTTCGCACGTATCCGCGTTGAAGTTCATCAAGCGTATAACAAACCAACCCTGAGGTTTCTCTAGGTTCCCTTGGCATCATCTGCAAACAATATTTGGATTGGAAACCAGTACTTCCAGCGAATCATTTGCATACATCAAAAAGATCACTGCCCCCAGGACCGAGCTCCATGGCACGCCAGTGATGACCCCAACCCATTTCGAGAAGGCTCTAATGACGTTCGTCCTTTGTTTCCATCCATTGAGGTAATCTTCTGGTGATCAAAGGAGTTTTTCCCTTATTCCTGCTGGAAGATCCAGCATCTTTACCAGTTTCACGTGTGGTACAATGTCAGATGTGTGGATTTATGTGTGGAGTATTGTATACATGCATGTGTGTGCATACTTGAGTACAGTATATAGGCCAACAAGTATACTCACCCTGCTGTTTAAGGTTGGAGACTCATGGGGTACACGTTTGTCACTCTATCTCACGGAACCTTCTGCTGTTTTGAATGCTCAAAACCTAATTTTATCTTTTGTGATATTTGTCCGGGTTTACTTCTGTTCAGAAATGCAAATCTAAAATGTATGTTTAGTAATAGCTGTTTTCTTGGCAACGAACAGGTCTATATGTCTCAACAAAATTTCTTCACCGTAGACTTGACACCAATCAATCTTCCGCCTTGCCATTCATATTATATAGTTTGCAACCGAGAAACGTATCGTCCACTTTGAAATTCTGTCAAGGTATCTTTCATGACAATTCTCCAGTCATCACTGCAATATCTGTTTTCCAATGCCAATTAAAAGTTCTTTGTGTAGTTGCTTTCTTCCTTCTTACCCCTCGTGTCAAGCTTTTGGTCATGTCATCTATATTTGGGCTGGTGATGATGTCCGGTGAAAGAATATCCTTTCCCGCATCTCCAGCAGATGGTGCTGCGCAGTGGGGTCGCGTCATAGAGGTGCATCTCTTACAAATGGCTCCAGGAAACAAAAACACAACGGGATGCGATCCAGGACTGCAGTCCACTTTTGTATCTATTTCTCTCGGTGATGAAAAGCCCTGAACGCGCATGTTGTTGGTGTTCGCAAAGTTACAGTTACGTTAAAGCCTTTAAGATCTAACAAACCCCATGAACCTAGAGATCTGTCATCTGCTATCTTTTTCCCTGCAAACCACTTGAAGGTTTTGCCACGATTCTCATGTCTGTAGCGCACAACGTGGTTATGAACAGCAGCGCTCTCTCTCTCTGTCTCAGGGAAAAACAACGGAGACCTGTAAATCTGGTCCCTCACAGTCTCCAATCAAATCTGGATTCATTCATTACCTGTGTAATGATATTCAGATGCTAAACAAGACAGATTAAATCATGAGAGCTGGCTGCTTGTGTGCATCCACCACTAGTTAGACCACGGAATACTCTGCAAGCTGCTGCGCCGCATGATTGTGTGGCCATCGGCAACTCAAGGGTGTGCCGTTTTGATAACTGCTTCTTTCCCTGCACGTCGAAGCTTTGGAACTCTCTACCCTCTTATGTCTTTCCCAATAACTATGAACTAGCTTTTTTCAAGAGACAGGTTTTTCACTCTCTCAAAAATTTGTAAATACTTTCCCTGTCTGTTTTTCCCCCTTTGTCAATTCTCTATATCTAAATTAGGGCCCGGCCTTGATGTGGACTTTTGTCCGTGACTGGAGCCTTCAACATAAAAAAAAAAAAATGATAGTACGCCTGTAAACTCTCAGCAACACATGCATACCCGTATACTCACATGGCATCACACATATTCCCAGATTCACAAAGCATTAGACTTAGGATAATTTCAAGCATTTTCATATCTACAAAACGCTAGTTTCCAGAACCCTCCAAAAAAGTGTGACTCGTGATTATATTCCTGTCAACGAGGACATTAGTAAATATAAATGACACTACTTTTGTGTATTTTTTATTAAATAAGTTATACAATTATTGGAGTACTCACTCTCAATGCACGTATTGTGTTCACATGTGAAGAGAGGTGGTGAAGCAGTGTGTCAAGTTGCACTGGGGATGTGACGTATGTTGGTTCTCTGATAGAGTGCCAGTGAGGGGCAGCAGCAGGTGAAGAAGGTAGGATGATACAGAGGAGGAGAAGAATGAGTAACTGGAGGGAGGACAATAAGGGGAAACTGAAACCAAAGGAGAGTCAGAGTGTCGACCACACTGATGGTAGATCGAAGGTATGAGCAGGGCAAAGCTCTACACAACGACTCGGAAGGTTGGTGTAGGCTGAGGTACGCCACCAGCTCCACCAGCAGTAGCACCTGTAGCAGCACCAGCACCACCTGTAACTCTATCAAAGGCACTAGGGTTAGTCTTGAATTCCTGGAGCAGCTGCATCTCCATCAATCTGCGACGGCGTTCCAGCTCCTGCCTGCGGGCAGCTTGGACGCGTTCACGGTACTCCTGTGGGTCCAAGAACTCGGAGACGTCGCGGCCGAACTCGTCCACGATCTCCTCAACGGGTCGGCCATACTGATCGGTGAATCTGACCTCACCGTCAACGTCAACAAACTGCAATCATGGGGTGAGATATGGATTTTTTTTTTCCTCTGGACCGAACGAAGAAGCGCTCTGTCTAATTAAAGATGCATATTTCTATCACTTATATCATATATGTAGGGGATTTCTATCGCTGATCTGAACCTTAAATTTTGAGCATCCTCACTTTATGAGTTTAGTTGGTGTTAACTTCAATTCAAAGATGCAATTTTGATATATATATATATATATATATATATATATATATATATATATATATATAAACAGGACCATTATAGGAGCCGGGAATGTGGATGACACGAGCTCTGTCTAAGCCTTATACTCACCACACGAACGTTGGGCGAAGTTTCAGCTACCTTCCTCGCCTGCTGAATGACGAATGGATCCGGGAGGGTGGCCACAGGGTTGTTCAGGCCTGGTCCATAGAATTTAGGGCCGTAATTATGGCCTGGAGGAGCAGGGGATGCACCAGCAGCAGCAGGGGATGCACCAGCAGCAGCAGAGGTAGCAGCGGCAGCAGCAGGGGCAGCAGATGGGGACGGGGCAGCTGAGAGGGCAGGATCAGCTGCAGCGGCGTTGGCCTCACTAGCAACAGGTGCGTCGGCAGTATTGGTGGTGCCCTGACCACACGCCACACCCGCTACGATGAGCATACACACCTGAGGGACGAGTGTTATGCTGGTTACTTATCGTGATTGCCACCAGGGGACAGTGACCACCACCACTTGCAATGCCAAAGGAACCCGCCTACCTCTCAATCGAACAGGAACTTATTCCCATTTTGTACCACTGAAGGAACCTGGCCACCTACTATGCCACTGAAGGAATTTAGGAACCACATTTACCATTAAAAGGAACCTAGCAACCCCATGTACCAATGAAGGAACCTAGTCACCTCTTGTACAACTGGAGGAACCTAGCCGTCTCTTGTATCACTGAAGGAACCTACCAAAATTCCGTTTGTACTACCGAAGGAATCTTTCCACTCCTGCACCATTGAAGGAACCTAGCCACCTTCTGCAACACCGAAGGAACCTAGTCATCTCCTGTACCACTGAAGGAGCCTAGCCACAATCCCTTACCTCTGAAGGGATCTTCTCATATTTTGTACTCTTGAGGAAATCTGCCCACTACTTGTATCAGTTCAATAACTTAATGACCACTTCGAGAAGCTAATCGTTTCATGTATCACTCTAGGAATCGGACGAAACTGGTGCCACATTGATCCAAACCGATCATTATTACCGCAAGGAATGTACCTCACCGCTTGTGTCACCAAAGAATCCTCCTCATTATTTATGACAGGCAACACCGGAGCCTACTGATGATATGTCCTTGCGAGAGAACCTGTTGACTGTACGATCTGTACTAATTAGAGAACCTCCACAACAGTATATTTTTTTTCAGTAACGATCAACTAAACTGACCACTTACAGAACCCTTAGTTTACCAAAACCCGGCTGGGACTCATAAATACGAACGAACCCCACTTTGTCTCACATCATTTCAAACAAAAAGTTTCCGTTGAGGTGACGGACTTTGGCCTAGAAGCTGTACACCGAAGTACTCTTATAAAGAATGGTGGAACATTTTGGAAAATCAATATAAATTAATAATTGAATTCCATCCCTTCCACACCTGCAGGACCTTCTATATCTGTAGCGATATTCCCCCCACACACACAGACACCCCCCCCCCCACATTCCTTCTTGCTGTACCAGACTGCTGCTATAGCGGCACTCATAATGATCGGCAACAATGAAAATAATAATTTATCTTTACATGTACATAGCTGAAGATCATGAACAGCAACGTACAGCCACACTGGAGAAATATACGTAACAGAAGATTACAAATAAATTGCATTTTTTCTAGCGTTAGGGGAAAACATTCCACAACTCTTTAACTTTCATAATTGCTCTGGCGTTCGAGTTTGCGTTCAGCGTCACCAATATTTCTCCTGCGGCTGACGTTGGTCATCACTGTTGCTTTTCCACGCCACATGAGTGCCACATACACACTGCACACGGACCAAATGAAAAACTTCATAACTTACAATAATCCTCATGCTGCAAGCTACTGTTGACTGACTGCCCAGAGCAGCTTGCGTGCACGCCTTATATACCCACCTCCCAACATCCTCCAAATGTCAGGGCGATACAGAGTTTTTTGTCCACACTGCGCGAAGGCTGCTTTTTCCCCTGCTCGACGGCAGAGTCGGGAAGTGCCCCGTGCCAGAGTGAATCCAACGTCAGTGATGCTACGAGAGGCTTGTAGAAAATGCTATAAGAAGTACACACACACACACACACACACACACATATATATATATATATATATATATATATATATATATATTTTTTTTTTTT
>JAYMFT010410444.1:0-18282 GCA_038088735.1 Panulirus argus | reverse complement strand
TAAGAGAGAGTATATATATATATATATATATATATATATATATATATATATATATATATATATATATACGTATGTCGCCTTGATCTGAGCATTCAATTTCCCGTTACGTCTAGAAAACATCAATGGACACTAGCAACCACACTGTCGATAACTTCTTGACCAAGGAATACCTACCAGTGTCGACATCATCCTACTGATCTCTACCTACCACTACGGGCGACCAACCAGTCTACCAAACACTACCTCAGCCACCGCCAGCAGTAGGTGTGACCATTCATGTCTACATGATCCCGCAAGAAGGGGTCAGTAAACGAGTGAAACATTATATTTCTACACGTTCAAAAGACATCCTGTGAATTATATTGATATGGAAGACATTAGATACTTTCTAAATTTCTTTGTAAATCTTATAATGGAAATGAATTAGTTATCTTAATCAAGTTTAACTTGCAAAGTGTAACTGTCCATTTCACCTGTGTTTTAATAAAACGACACACGATCCTAGAATCGTGAGGTATAGGTTCCTCTTCATGTAATATCATACGGCAGAAGATCACTTTACACCAGGACTTAAGTCTCATGCCGACGGCTCTCTCAACTCTGCCACTGGGAGGGCAGGTGGTGCTGCCATTGTGATCCAGCCGAGTGGAAACAGAGAAAAATGTTTGAATCAACAGTTGGACATCTACCCTACAAACTTGGCCATCTACCCTACAAACTTGGGCATCTATCCTACAAACTTGGGCATCTACCCTATAGACTTGGGCATCTACCCTACAAACTTGGCCATGTACCCTACAGACTTGGCCATCTACCATACAAACTAGGGCGTCTACCCTACAAACTTGGGCATCTGTCCTACAAACTGAATAGTCCGCCATTCTCATCGCTCTACAGCTTATAGAAATCACCAATACAAACACTTTGCCTACCTCCGATTCTTTATCTTCACTACTTGCACTTGACACCCCGAGATCAGAGTGCATAACATGCAGGTCTAGGTGACTAGGTGACTAGGCTACCTGCCCTGATCCTTTCCCTAACTACAGCTCCGCCCGAAGGGCGTCATCGACCAGACCCGAACGGAAGAAACGCCTCGTCACCGATGAGAACTAGAGAGAGGGCCATGACCTCCCTCGAGCACCGCGGACGAGACAAGGAGACGGCTGTGTAGCTGACACGGGTGCCCCACCAACACACACACACACACACGTTAGCACCAAGACACACATTTAGCAGTCCGGGAGAACATCGTCACGTGATGCTTTGATCCCATATGGCCGGGCGTTACCGGGCTCCGCCTGCTTGTGGTCACTCCGCGAGAGAGGAGAGCGTCACTTCAGCGAGGCTGTATCATCGTCATTTGACGAATGGGAGTATATATATATATATATATATATATATATATAGTCTCGTCTAGGAGCTTTTCAGATCAAAGGAGTCCATCACTTCCCTGCTACTTGAAGTAGCGTTGCCTTCACATTGCAGGAACCCCTTCGGAAAAAGAGGTCCCGGGGTTATAGAGCAATAATAACTTTATAGCAAATGGTGGTCAACCCGCACACAGTTGTCTGAGGGACATCACTGCCACCTGTACGAGACAAGGGGAACTAATAAACAACTCAGGATAAAGCTGTGGTTTGTGCTGAGAAGCTATATTTTCTAGAGGGGTAAATACGTATACCCCAAAGCCTCCAGGGGGCACCAATGACCACTGACATATAGTGGGGGTTAGGGGGGCACAGTGCACACCCGCAATCTTCCATAATAAATCAGTGAGAACTGGACTTGAAGTAAACATATAACCTGACACACAGGATAAATGCAGTTATTTACGTGAAAGACGGTGTGGAAAAAAAAAAATCCATATGTTTGTGAGTCAGATCAGGAATTATAACTGTTGTAAAATTTCAAACAAAAAGATGGAGAGGGACGGTATAACCTGTTATTAAGGTTGTATGAGTTATGCCACGGGCCATCTATCTGCCCTCCTCATGGACCAGCTGTCTGACTGTAGACATGGTAGATACAAAGACACACAATCAACCTGATGAATTTAGCCCCAGCTTCCCTGATGAGGTGCCTATGCAAATCTTTTGAGAGGATGATGGTCAACACATCACCGCATAGAATCAAACATATGTTATTAATGGCTTCACACATGGCAAAAGTGTACGCAACTGCATCACTAAATTCCTAACAGTTCATGGGGACAGAAGGCATAAATACTATACTTTTCTTGACCTAAAAGCTGCATTTGATATTGCCAATAGGCAAGTTATCCTATATGAGTTAGCAAAATTGGATATGATATGGTGGCTGGCTCCTGCACTTGGATACTCGGCTATCTCTCTAATAGAATGTCAGCTGTGCTGTTTCAAGGCTACAAAAGTGAAGTTAAAGACATGCTACTTGGCGCTCCTCAAGGTGGAGTACTTAGCCCCACTTTGTTCAGTGTACTTATCAGTGCACTACTGAAATCGATTCCTCGGTGTCCCAGAAATATCACTATTAGTTATGCTGGTGACATTCTTGCACATACCAAAACATATCTGTTCTTAATTACATACACACAGCCTATAAAATCCTTGGATATATATTTCTGCAAAGTAAACCATCTAAACTGAAAATTGATGAAGAACACATTGACTATGGCTCTTCCTTTAAATATCTTGGTACCTCAGCCCCATGTAATGCAAGCTTGTATGCAAAAGCTAAATCGAAAATGTAAGGATAGACTCAGAGCTCTTAGAGCTGTTACTTTTGAAATGATTTACTTAGCTTATATTAGGTCTCTAATAGATTACCACGCACCAGCTTTAGATCTGTATAAGAGCAAATGTATTAACAGACACGACAAAATGCAATATGAAGCCTTAAGAATCATACTTGGTTGCCCAAAGTCAACTAAAATACTCAACATGCAGAAAGAACTTGGTATTTTCAGCAATGAGGACAGAATACTTTTAATCAATCTTGTAATGGGACTAAAACTTCTGCATGGTGATCCAGATAGTGTTGTCTAATGATTTGTTAAACCATATATGCCATGGCAGGAGTGAATTTAATTGGATCCAAATAACAGCCAATCACATGACAATGTTTGGAGTACATAATCTGTATAAAATTAGGAAGCAACAGGATTTCCTGGCTCCCTGGAAGATAACTCCCTTTGACGTCACTACACCAACTTATCCACCCAAGAATCTAACTAATCATAATCTTCACCTTCAAACACTTAGCCAAAACCAGTGCTCTGGAACATATACAGAAACAGCAGACTGACAATAACATAGCCCAGGGCATCTATACTGACAGTTCTCGCGACTCTGCCACTGGGAGGGCAGGCAGTGCTGCCATTGTGATTCAGTCCAATGGTAATAGATTAGAGAAAAATGTTAGAATAAACAACTGGGCGTCTACTCTACAAACTGAACTGTTTGCCATACTTATCGCTCTTGAGCACGTAGAAATCTCTGCTGCAGACAGTTTGATTATATACGATTCTTTATCTTCACTACTTGCACTTAACACCCTAAGATCAGAATGTAATATGTAGGTCTCTGAAGCCAAATACAATTATTCAGACAATATTCTTCAGGCTTTTACTTGTGATGTGTCAATAGCGAAACTTTCTCGTATAGAAGTCTGTTCTCCCAGAATTCTGTTATGTACAAGAATTCGTCTGTGCGTCTGTCTCTTCTCTGAGGTTTTCTGTTGCCATTATGCTTCACACAGTCATCACAAGATGGCGTTCTAAGACGTACGTGCATTTAGCAATGACGCCTTGGGCACACAAACAGTGATGATGTATGTGGTCATAGAATTATCATTCAGAACGTCAAAAAAATGTTAGAGATTTTTCCGTTGGTTGATGCAGTACCATCAAGTTGACGGTCGTAATGACCCCTGGCAGTTGGTAGGTCAAAAGCCCAGACGATCGACCAATCAACTGCAATGGCAACAGACGCGCCGGTGACGTACCGTCAACATATGTGCTTCACAGGATTGCACGTCAACGGAAACAGCCTCGCTGACGACACTACTGTCTCTCCCAGACTCAGCCAAGAACACACACACACACCCCATCAAGGCTTCACCAAAGACGCTGTTTCTCACCAAAGACGCTGTTTCTTGCTTGAGGCGTCACCGTCGCCCACCCCTCTCGTATAAGACTACCTAAATCTAAGCCGTTCAGATAATACGTCACACGAGAAGGAGTGTCACTTGCATAAGTCTATGAAAGAAATGATTTTATGGGGACTAGGAAAGGACCCTCTCTTTCCAAAGCCTTTAGCAAAAAAGCATTATCCTACGTAGGATCTAACTCAATGTACTGTTCCATCCTTAACTTAAGAGTCAATTTACTCTCGACTGCTCGGGTCAGAGGATCGTGTTTCAAATTTAAGCTTTATTAAAGGCGCCGTCTCCTCTACCAGATATTCCCCAAGGCACTAGTACATGGCATCATCAACGGTAGGCAGGGCAGGTCAACAGATCGACCCTCCGTAAATGTGCGGGGAATGGTATAACGGGAGCCAACGGGATATGAAGACATTAGGACGAAAGGAGTTCACGGAAATGCGTAGCAGACGATCTGAGACAACAACATACAATCTACGACTTTAGAATACTTCTTACGCTGTTAGTTCCGTGTTCCTCTGAGAGAGAAAACAGAAGGCAATTGTTCCCTTAATTACCAGACATTACTGAACTAGCTTCGCCTGCAGCCTCGCTCCCTCTCACAAGCACAGGGTTGTAAAACATCGTCAAGTAAGACACACCCGCAGCTCATTTATCTTATCCATCTCTCAAAAGAATTTACGTTTTAAGTCCACCAGAACTAGAGAGAATCGAGTTGAGTTATTATCCAGCCCGTGGCGGGACCTCGACTGAATCTAGCCAATCATTAGGTGTTGAATTACTCCTCCTGTGACGTAGGTGGTTGTGAGGGGCCCGACTGCCGACCAGTGGTCTCTGCAGACCCTCCAGGTCTGTGGTGTTTCTCTGTTTATGCTCATAGGAAAAAGACCAGATTGAGTACACGAGGTAATTAAAAATTCATCGGTTGTTACATATATCTATACAACATCAATATAGCTTTATATGTTGCAGAGAGAGAGAGAGATTGCTTCGCCCTTGTCTGAGTTTGTTGACCTTTGCTCTCGTCTTCGGGCTCGTACCCCAAGGAAGATTCGACCGCGTAGTTTATGTTCGGTGTAGCTTCTCGTAAACACGAATGTCCACAACCAAGCATCGAATGATTACTGTCCTCCGCAACCAGCCATAAAAGGTACAAGGTGATTACAGCCTTCCAAGCACTGCTACAAGGTACAAGGTGATTACAGCCTTCCAAGCACTGCTGCAAGATACAAGGTGATTACAGCCTTCCAAGCACTGCCACAAGGTACAAGGTGATTACAGCCTTCCAAGCACTGCTGCAAGACACAAGGTGATTACAGCCTTCCAAGCACTGCTGCAAGATACAAGGTGATTACAGCCTTCCAAGCACTGTTATAAGGTACAAGGTGATTACAGCCTTCGATAGCCCACCACGATGTATCAAATTATTAAAGCCTTGTGTATCCAATTACTAGGAACCACATGATTGCAGTTTTCTATACATTACAGCAAGGAACCAGGAGACTACGGCAGATCGCCTAAGTAAGCGGTAAAAGCTTAGAGTCGTCAGGACGCTTTGGTTTTGTATGGAGCGTCTCTCTCTCTCTCACACACACACACACACCAGACGAGTAATTGTGCGACGCGCGTAGTCATCACCACGACGACGCCCTTTTATGAAGCATTGTCACAAAATCAACACCTGACGCGGGGGCAGCTACCCGCCCGCCTGGCGGGAGAGGTCGACCTCACAACACAGAGAGGGAGCAGCGAAGAGGAGGCCTCATAAACCTGATCATTCAATTCACTACAACAGATATGAGTAACGAAACAGACCAACTTCAGAGAGCAATGCAAAGCAGCGAAGGTCGGGTGTGGGTAGGTAGCATTTCCGCATAGAACATGTAGAGGTGTGTTTACAAACGAGGCGAGCCTGTGACACGGTGTGGGGAAAACGGTCGAGGGGTGGTTGCTGTCTGCGCTGTGAGGCCTCTTTTGTCGTGTCTCACACACAACGCCAACATCTGTGGACGTGTGAGCAGGCGCGTGTCCGTCAGGAGTCAGCAGATGGGCGGTGTGGGGAGCGACACATCCTTCCTGCTCGGAAAGAGCTGCCTCAGGATGGCTCTAGCAGAAGGGCGATCCTGCGTCGCGCGCTCTGCAGGGGGAGGAGGTCAAGGCGCTACACAGGTCAGGGAAGCCTGGCCAGCGCCACAGGGGTAGGGGTCATGGCGGCCATGGGGTGTGGTAGAGAACCCTGAGGCCGTGAATGACAACCGAGTCGTTATAGATTCACCCAGGAGCCTCGCCACAGTGGCCTGGCGCTGTGGCGTTCATACTAACAGAAATACATGTCGGTAATCAAGTGCCTAGACCTAAGAACTTTTCTCTACTTATAACTTATCGCGCACTTATACTTGCGTACTTTAGATCGCTGTAAGTACCGAGGCAAAACACAGTATCTGAGTATCCAAGGCAGATATTATGGGTGTCTGTCGGCAAAACATGGGAATATTATGAGTGAGGTTCGGCTGACGTCTGCCTGACCAACTGGTCATCAGAGGGCTAGGAACACGCCACGTTGAGGCGCATACAGGAGGGGAGGATATATGTATACAGGGCCCCAGTGGGGACACTATTGGGTCCCGAGACCGACCCACTCTACCAAAGGAACAGCTTCGCTCCCAGATGAGCCCACGATCACCTAGCAGGTGTGGGGACGACTGTTCAAGACCCACACCACGACCCGCGGTGGTTATTGACGACCCGTAGTGACCTGTAACGACCCTAAGGTCACGTCACATGACCTGCATAAATTCACAGCTTGGATAGATGACAGTCATCGCGATGACCCAGTGTGTTTCGTCTCGTAACGAGTCAGGACGCACCTTGTGATGACCTTCGATGACCTTGATCGGCAGTTACGTAAAATGGATGACAGAGGTCACAGAAGGGTGGTTCGTCACACCCCAAGTGGGCTGATACCCGTTACATAAACTGTTACGGGGCTGTTACCGAGTTGGTTCATTACATAACGTTACACAGTCAGAGTAGATATGATTATCGTGTGTCAGGCATTTTGTTGTTAACAATAAGGCGTCGTGACATTTGGATGACGACTTGGCATCAACCTTATCATTCCACTGTTTCCTAAGTCGACGTGATGACCCCAGTAATGACTTCCGACGCCCTCTGACGACCTGGGGCGACCCCGAGGTGATTACGGCACCCTATGATAACTCATAACGACCCATAACGAGTCAAGGCGACAGTTCGTGACGATCAGCGACGACTTGTGGAGACCCACTACCACCTCTCATGACCCAGGACGACTCATGACGACCTGTGACCACCATCGTCAGTCACGTGTGGTAACTGACGATGACCTGTGACGACCCAAGAACCTCTAGTTTGATGATTTACCGGTTGAATCGTAATGACCCAAGCGACCTCATAAGAGGTCGTTCTGGGTGACATAAAACGACTCACATGACCTGAGGTCATCAGTGATAACCGACTCATAACTCCTCATGACCTGCAACAACCTACAACAGACAACTACGTCGTAAGTAAACAGTGCTGGCCCCATTACAACTCCTGGTAGACAGTGACGACCAGAAGACGACCTCACACGGCTCGTGATAGCCCCCTAACGACCAGTGAAGACCCGTAATGACCCACGGTGACTCACCAACGACCAGGGTGGTGTGCGGACGACACCACTTTGGCGTCAGCGACCTGGTTATACGCATTTTTTTTGCGCGTAGGAAGTCTGGTCGAACGGAGATGTGCTACCAGAATCAGGGGCAGTTAAAGCGGCACAAGGGACAGTAGTAGCACCAGACGGGAGAAGTAGCCAGGGTGAGGGAGGAGTATAGCCAGGGTGAGGGAGGAGTATAGCCAGGGTGAGGGAGGAGTATAGCCAGGGTGTGGGAGGAGTATAGCCAGGGTGAGGGTGGAGTAGCCAGGGTGAGGCGTAGCGGTGGGGTGGTGCCAACTAAGTAGACATTTCGCTAAATCTAGTGATTATCATGGCCGCTTATGTGACAGCCATCTTTTAAGACAGATTTTCTTGACGTGAGATCTAGGGAAAAATATACATATAACAGCCGTTTTAAAAAAGCAGCCGTAATGGAAGTTAATAATGTTGAGTCTTGGTAGTAAACATGTATGCAGTGTATCCAAGGAAGACCCCTTCCGGACGGGTAGCGGCAGATTTCAATTCTGTTTTGCATTAGTAAACGAGAAAGCTCTCAATCTCTCTCTCTGATTTCAAGGATTCGGCGAAAACAAGTGAGAAAGATTAATATATTGTATATCTAAGAAACATTATCAGTACCGGGTACATCATGAAGCATCGAATCCGTCTGTGAGCTCGAAGCAGTGATCGAATCCGTCTATGAGCTCGAAACAGTGATCGAATCCGTCTATGAGCTCGAAACAGTGATCGATTCCGTGTATGAGCTCGAAGCATTGATCGAACCCGTATATGAGCTCGAAGCAGTGATCGAACCCGTTTATGAGCTCGAAGGAGTGATCGAATCCGTCTATGAGCTCAAATCAGTGATCGAATCCGTTTATGAGCTCGAAGCTGTGATCGAACCCGTGTATGAGCTCGAAGCAGTGATCGAGCCCGTGATTGGGCTAGAGACAGAGACGAATCACGTTTCAGGAGATGCAAGACGAGCGACCTCAGTGAAAAGGAGCGGCAGTAGCAAGTTTACGTTGCTGTATGTTTTAAGATTCCTGGCCACACGCCATGTTGTCGAAGCTTATAGAAATGACGTTAGTAATAGGAAAACGGTGAACAGAACATGAGAATGGATCGTACACACTGAGCTCTAGTGAAGCAACGAAGCCTCAGTGGCTGGAGTCATGAAGCTTAAGTTTGAGATAAGTTAGCGGAGCGACGCTGGTGTTCGGGAATGAGTAACAGACGACGGGCGATACTTTAGAATGCCCTTAAGGCGTTATGCCTACCTGTTACGGGACTCAGAGTAACAGAGAACCTATTGCGGAGTCTGAAGCTAAACTCACAGATCCTGCTTAAAGGTGCTGACGACTCGGGCGTCCACAGGGGAGTGAATAATGTGTCGTTGTGTGTGTCGCTTAACTCAGTAAACAGTGCGACTCGCAATACAGCTGAAATTCAGCCGAGATATATCTTGACTACATGGTCGCGGAGATCCATAGATGGATGAGATATTCGCATATGAGTGAAATGATTTATGAAACGTTTGGTCTCAGTTAAAAAAAAAAAAATTATTGGACAGCAATCTCCTCGGTCACACATAACGTGTGATACAAACTGGTTTTCACGGGAGACAATCGTTCACAAATGTGTAGTGACGGAAGAAACACAAACTATATTGTGTTTCGAGCCGTCAAGCAGTTCTGAGAGATGTTGCAGTGTTGAAACATATCTTGAACTCTCGTTCCACCAGCAGCATAGTTGTTAAGCGTAAGGGGCGACGCTTAAGGTGTACACGGAATAGATATGTCTTCTCAGAATCAGTATTTCGAACCGTCCACATTATTGCTTCACTTTACGGACGCGGTTTAGATTGTTAGATGCTGCTAACTGATCCCGAGGCGTTACCGGGCTACGCCTGCTTGTAGTTATTACGCTGTCAGCGAGGTGATGTGTGATGTGTTTCATTCTTGTGATGTGTTTCAATTCTTGGTGATGCGTTTCATTCTCAGTGAAGCTCAAGAGTGAAGAGCAGATGTAGTGAAACATAATCCAGTTTTCTACGTTTCAGAATGACGAGTCGAATCCACCACGAGTGACTCATCTGACTGGGTTGTTAAGAGCACCTCGTTGATGCAACTGGCAGTTTGGGGCGTGGTTCACGGTAGGATATCACGTCTGACCTGGGATCGTCATATGACCTCGGTCGGGGGAAAAGGAACCATCTAGACGGCATTCACCTCCTCCTTATTATGTTTTGAATGCACAGGTAAACAGACTGTGTCTGAGGGCACCACCTCGACCTCCCCAAGCAGGCACGCGTGGCTCCTGAACAAGGCGCGGACGGGCTATCTATCTCCTTCTGGGGGCTCCGTCGTAAGGCACCATTTTTCTTGATTTGATCTGAATGAATCTTAGCGATTTCTGGACAGTGTCAAGGCAGCCTTTTGGTTCTTATAGATCTGGCAACGCTTGCCAGCAATACCGATGGTGTTACTGTCTTTGTAACGCTGCCTCAACACACACACACACACACACACAAAAGCTTTCCTGGCGCCCAGGTTAGCGTCACTGACCACGATTCGCGTATTGGCTCTCCCGAGTTCGGATCCTGGGGAACGGCAGGCAGTTGGCCCTCAACTATCCCAGCCGTTCATCCTCCCCTCGGAGTTGGTCGATAGATAGGTACATGGCTTAGGCTGGTGTGTGTGTATGTGTGTGTGTGTGTGTGTTGAGGACACTCCCCAGGACACTCTACAATACACTGCCCAGGATGTCACCTGGACACAGCTGGGGGGTGCCACCTGGACACTGCTGGGATGTCACCTGGTCACAGCTGGGGGGTATCACATTGAAACTGCAGGGGAGTGTCACCTGGACACTGCTGGGAGGTGTCGCGACCTGGGGGTGTTGTCACTTCCCCCTATACGACTCCTGGGGGGCTTCGCCCACCCTCCCCCTACAGGATGTCGAAAAACAGCGTTGACACTTTGATTTGTTTACAGTGGCCATGGGTGACAGCACGTGCGTCCGGCGACCAGGGGCGGCCAGGGGCGGCCAGGGGCGGCCTGAGGCGCGACAACAAAGCTGCCCCTGGGGTCGCCTAAGACTACATGAGGGAGTGTGAGACTTCCGACACGACGACGCAGGACCAGACGGACCGATTCCACTGCACATTATGCAGTGGGTCACTGTGTGGGTCACTGTGTGGGTCGTGGGTCACACTCATCAGCAGGATACCAACGTACGTGTGAGGGTGACTCGTGGGGTGATTACCAGACGTGTTATAATACAGTGGGAGAGGATATTGTTCGGCAGTGAGAGTGGAAACAGAACGAAGACATGAAGGACGCCAGCCATAGACGGCAATTGTCCACATTTTCATGGAAAGGAAGCAGTCACCCACTCCTCCCCGTCTCCCCTCATGTGTCACCCACTTCCCTCTCTCCCCTCGTGAGGGAAGGAACGTGGACTACCTCATTTATTGACGAGAGCGAAGCCATCTACAGGAACCAGTGTGGTGGTTAGCTTTCCGGTCGTCAGTGACCAACCGTGTGTGTGTGTGTGTGTGTGTGTGTGTGAGGAAAGGGTTTATCTCCCCAGTGCTATAAGCTCCCCAGCCAAACAAAAGATCCTCACCACCACAAAGCTTCATCGAGAACACGACTCGCCCTCCTGTGCAACACCCACCCACTGGGGTCTGACTATGACCCTGTGTGACCCCTGTAATCCTTTTTTGCGCTACCGCTCACGAGATGAGCACTGGGGTGCACTACAGATTGGCCTGGAGGCTCCGGTACGAGTCAAACCAATCCCCGGGGCGCTCTCCACCACACTACCACCTCCTTGGTGGTTGGAGGTAGGAAAAAGACACCACGAAAATCTCTCTTCATCGTCGGCTTCGGAGGACAAAGGCTTGGAGAGGCTGAAGGCTCTGAGCAGAGGCTTATTGGAGGACTTTCGTTGCGAGAGCCGGGGAAAGAGAAGGAAATTGACAACGTCGACTGTCACCAGCGTTCAACTGAATCAAAACGAACTGATTACATTCAGAATAAATTAAATTCAGAATAAATTGATTACATTCAGAATAAATTGATTACATTGAGAATGAATTGGTTACATTGAGAATGAATTGGTTACATTGACAATAAATTGATTACATTAAGAATCAATTGATTACATTAAGAATAATTTGATTACATTAACAATCAATTGATTACGATAATCAATTGATTACATTAAGAATAAATTGATTATATTAAGAATAAATTGATTACATTAAGAATGATTTTTTCCATTAATAATTAATTCATTACATTAAGAATATATTGATTAAGAATGAATTGATTACATGAAGAATAAATTGATTACATTAAGAATAAATTGATTACATTAAGAATGAATCGATTACGTTATGAATAAACTGATTACATTAAGAATACATTGATTACATTAAGAAAAAATTGATTACATTAAGAATAAACTGATTACATTTAGGATATATCAAGAGAGGAAAGATAGTATACCCTATATAGGGTAATAATTCCTTATGTTTTGGATGTATATGCATCCCAGGTTCGATTCCTCTCAAAGAGGGAAATCTCTAACCTCTGACTTTATATACGTCTATAGGACAAACATTTATATACGTCTATAGGACAAACAACACCTTTACATCTGATGGGAAGCAGACAATGTATATTCCTGGATTTATTCGAAGCATTTTGTCAAATCTATTCCTAGACGTGTTTACGGAATCGCTTTCTCCTTACTCTTACGGCAAATCTTTCCATCTGTCAATGATTTCTTTTGAGGAAAAACATGATTCTGTCTCACTGGAAATAAGATATTTACCCAAGAGTCTGTATCCATCACAGGGAGTGAGCTTAGCCTGATCCAGCCTTACACAGCTTTTTAGATGAGGCTGTCATGCCCTCAGCTTCTTGAACTAAGTCACTGTGTTCCGTAAACAATAGACCTCTTGATTCTCGTGTTTCCAAAAGAATTTTAGAATCCGTCAGGATTTCCTTCGCTGCTTTCATCGATTCGCATCATACTGGTGTTATTTTCGAACGTATGGGTTTCTTATTTCCTTTGCAGATCTGAAATCTTCACTCTATCATGTTGATTATTTCCCATTCTGAAATCACTTTCTGCCATCGTCTTTTCCAGCCTATGTCTTACTGAGCCTCAAGACGTTTCAACGAGCAGGTTTCTGAACAAAATGTACTGGAAAGGGGTTCTCACTACTTTGATAATGGTGTGTCAAAATCTCTCAGTGTGATGGAATCGTCCGTTACATAAATCCGTTAACTGGTCATAAATTCTTTCACCGACTTCATGTGCCTACGGAAGGAAGCTGATAATTAAATCCGATCTTTATTCTACCAAATAAGGAATCGTATAACATCAACAACTACGGCTTTTTGGAAGAACTCGACGCTACTTCCAGCTCTGTTGTTTCTTTGGGCATATTCAACAAGGAAAAGGATATCTAATTATGATCCAGAGACGTTATTTACATCATAACTTTTTTATTATGCAGTTGTGTCTGACTCTGATATCTTTTCCTTATATTCTGATCACTTAAAAGAGATAATATGATAATTAACTGAAGACTGACGCGTGAAGAATTATTCTAAGTAGAAACGGAAGAATCTGGGGCTACAGATGGAACAGAGAACTAAAATCCTTCCAGTAACTAGCAGGTTTACGAATGTCCTTCAGCAGGAACCGGTCACCACAGGACATCTCCTACAAACATAAGGTCCTTACGCTAAATTTCATCCGCCAGAGGCGCTTCTCTCGTGTCCACCCACGTTAGACCTTAACTATCCTCTTGGGATGCGACAAGGCTTAAGACGTCCCGGCAGCCGTACGGGAGTCCTTCAATCCCTGGCGAGAGCTGGGCACGCCCGCCTCACTTGCTACCGACATCCGCACATAAAAAAAAGAAACATCGAGAGAACCAACACAAAACACCAACGGCGCTGCAGGAGGAGGAAGAGGAGGCAACCCGCCGATGATCGTGTTACGTGGCAATGGGAGCCGGACCCGGTAACCCAACTCTGTTACGCAAGCAGGTCTCCCTCCCCCCCCCTTTCCCGCACGTCCACATCTCCCCCCCCCCCCCGTCACGCCTTACACTCGTCTTTAAGAACGGCATTAAGTCGTCACAAATCACGTCACGTCACTAGTCATCTCGCGTCAATTCGTTCACTAGCGTTAGTCGTCCGCAAACCAACGGGACGTGGATAACAGTAGGAACTCAACGACACAGTCTTGCGTTATACAGTGTTACCTTTCGTTACCAGACATAACGTGCGCGGGAATAAATTGTAACGTTGTTTTTCATACCGAAACACGTAACACAAATGTGACGAAATTTCCTGTATTTTCTATTCAGTTTGCTGAGAGATTTTGACTAAACTCGAACGTGATTATAGTACACGTCACCGCTATTTCTATATCCTCATGGACAGGAAAAGGACAGAAATTCTCCACACGAAACAGAGAGTAACTGTCGGTTACAATGTCACTCCGATAAGCACACCTCTGGATAGTCTTGGGGCTCGACCTTTAGGAAGGGTGTGACCTCTGCCGTCTGAGCCGCCCTCAGGAGGGAATAGTGAGAGTCCCCGCGACTCCTGGTTTAGCTGGGCCTGCTGCAAGCAAGACCCGAGATTTTGTCGAAAAGAATTGCATTAAATACGCCTCTCTCAGACCCGAGATTTTGTCGAAAAGAATTGCATTAAATACGCCTTTCTCAGACCCGAGATTTTTGCACTGAATACGCCTCTCTCTCTTCTGATGTTCGGTAATACAGACGTCCAGATTTTTGCGCCAGCGAATCCCGCGTCGAGTCTCCGGCGTGAGCGGCCAACACTGCTTCCTTCCCCAGCGCTGGGTACAGGCGGGACTCCCACCGCGTCTGTAGATAAAACATTGAGCAGCGGGAGACAGAGTACAGAGGGGCGTGTCCGCACCACAGGGCGACGGGAGCTGCGGTGCAGATAGTACTGGTGGCGGTGAGGCAATGGTTGTTGGACTGGTTGTAGTGGTGGTGGTGGTGGTGGTGACTGTGGTAGCAACTGGGATGGCGATGGTGGGTGAGTTCCCCGCGCCCCCCCCTACCTGACCCGAATGGGTGAGGAGCCTTCACATGCGCCTCCGTCACCCGCCAGGTGTCTCATGCTGGTCACCACAGCGGACCTGCCGCCCTGGCTCTGGGGTGCCTCTTCTTGCGTGTTCAACAATGCCGAGCCTCTGGTGCAGGAAGGAGGCCTTTGAGGCCACCAGGTCATCCATACTAGGTCTTGGAGGCCCTTAAATGGTCCTACTAGAACTTGGATGTCATCAACTAGTCCGTACTAGACGCTGAAGAGCTTGAAGTGGTCCATAATAGATCTTGGAGGTCCTCAAATGGTCTATACTAGAAGCAGGAGGTCCTCAGGTTGTCTATAGTACACCTCGGATGTCCCTAAGCGGTCTATACTCGGCGTTGGAGGTCCTCAAGCGGACCTTACTAAGGCGTCGGAGGTGCTCAAGTAGTCCGTACTAGACCTTGGAAGCCCTAAAGTGGTCCGTACTAGACCTTGGAAGCCCTAAAGTGGTCCATACTAGACCTTGGAAGCCCTAAAGTGGTCCATACTAGACCTTGGATGTCCCTAAGCGGTCCACACTAAATCCTGAAGACCCTTAGAATGATCGATACAACCTACTGGCACTGTTGAGTAAGCGCCTCTCCTTTCTACACAAAGTTGATCGACAAACGAATTCCTCAAATCTTTCAGTTTATCCCACACCATCAACGTCGTCGCCGTCTCCCTCTGCAGGCGGGTCCAACAGTGCGGAGAGACACACAGAAGTTTTTGCAAAGACCTGAGGTTCCTCCCTGTTGAGTGGCAAAGGGGCAGGGACATGGAGTGACACCTCGGGCGGCCTCGCTGTCTGAGTTCTCATGTTTACCAACACTCGTTGTGAACTTTAGAACACACACACGCACACACACACACATTAGACTTCCGTGGTGCAATAGTTAGCATCGCTGACCATTATTCACGCACGGGCCCACCCGGGCTCGAGTCTTGGGGACGGCAGTCGGCCAGTACACGACCCTAGTGTTCATCCTTCCCTGGAGACTGGTCTACAACAGGGTACCTGGCCTGAGCTTGGGTGAATCATTATTGTTCCACTCTCGTGTTGTCCCGTCTCTTAACCTTGTATATCATATGTTCTTTGTCTTTACACCTATGTATGTATGTATATTCACATATACACACACACACGTATACACTCCAGCCTGTGCCAGGTGTATGCATACACATACAGGAGGAAAGACATGTGTATGCAAGGTTAAGTGACGGGACAACACGAGTGTAGAACTCTTTCCCCGTAGCACAAAAAGGGTAATCATACAGACGCAGACACACACATACACTCATACACACAGACAAACAGACAGACATACAGACAGACAGACACAGTCAACACGTGAGGCGCACTTAGCATATCAGTGTCTGAAGACTTGTCTTGCCCGGGCGATCTCGTCGGACACAATGGGAGGCAGTGATGCACATCTTGGTCTGCGGACGAGCGAGTCACGAACGGGAAGGTTTTTACCCAGCGAGGGTCAACGCTCGGCAGGAGGGAGATATGCCTTCCCCGTGGCCAAGCTCTGAATAACCTGGGGGAGCAAGTAGTCCAGCCAGCCACACACGCCTCTCAGTATGAGGGAGTATAAAACTGCCTCACCTCAGTCTGGTGCAGTGGTCTCATGTCTTGGTCTCAGTCAATCGCCAATGGTCATCGTCTTAGTAGTAGTTCACTCTTGTCTAAGATGACTGGTTGTTTGGCCTTTAGAGCCCATCAACTGCCAAGGCTGTTAAGGCCGTCGCCGTCAAACTATATGAAACAACTTAAAATGTCCTTAACACCTTCTTCAGGTGCTGAGGAGAATTCTAAGGCCACGTACACTCTCAGTAATGCAATGCGGCCCAACCTTTTGACCAGAGACATTGGGATGTTGCTGCTGATACGATCTTAGAGTTTAGATTTCGTCTCTCCTCAAAATAAATCCGAAAGTCTTAATAGAAATTCAGGCTTACTATTAATCTCTTTCTGAGAAATTCTGCATCAACGTATGGAGTCGATTTAGATTCTCAGAGATCTACTTGCTGGCTGAATAGTGTTACACACTGATAATGCATTCAACTTATTTTGCTTCATTTCTATTACTTAAGTTAAAAGACTGCTGTGCATAGGATGGAGTGTCTCAATACTATTATTTGCTCCAAGTTAATGAATCTTGGATCTATCGAGGTCAGTGGAGAACCCTTGCTGCAGACCTGACGGACGTCAAAACGGACGCGAAAATCATTCGGTACGAATCTTGAAGAATTTATCACGTTTTGACCTCTGTGGGTCTGGTGAGGGAGCGCTGAGTGTGGACAACAGCCTCCAGCAAGCCTAGCCTCCCTGGATATATAGGCGCAGTCGGCAACTACCTCATCCGTATTCCGCCGCGCTGCTCTTAACCAGAACACAACATGACCCTCGTGCTCATTAAAGCTATCTTTTTTAAGGCTCCGGGTACGTAATCAAGCACGTAATTACATCACTATTCCGGAGTCGGCCCGGGTATACCCGTGTCGGGACGACGAACTCGCCATAATTGGAGGGGAACCAGGAGACAACAGAATCACAAACTGGCTTCACAGTGATGCTGTCCATCAAGGATACTATTCTCTACGAAACTCTTGTTATTTTTCTATGAATAGTCTGACTAGCTTCATTGTGGAATTGTTCTAGAATACTACGCTTTTCGCTTCACAGAAGATTCGCCCCCAACCCGGAAGCATTTCTAAGCTAGGTTAGGTTATACGAGGTTAGGCTAGGTTAGGTTAGGTTCGGTTAGGTTATGTGAGGTTATGCTAGGCTAGGTTAAGTTAGGCTAGGTTATGTAAGGTTAGGCTAGACTAAGTTAGGTTGGGTTTGGGTACGTTAGGTTAGGTTAGGTTAGGATAAGTTAGGTTAGGTTAGGTTGGGTTATAAGGGTTTTTAGGTTAGGTTAGGTTAGGATAAGTTAGGTTAGGTTAGGTTAGGTTAGGTTAGCTTAGGTTAGCTTAGGTTATTAGGTTTTTAGGTTCGGTTAGGTTAGGTTGTTAGGTTTTTCGGTTCGGTTAGGTTAGGTTAGGTTAGGATAGGCTAGGTTTGTACCCTAACCTATCCTAACTTAGCCAAGGATAAATGTTAGGGGGAAAGGAATCTTCATGTGACCCCGTATTATGAATCGTATTTCTATTCTGGGTCTGTTTCTCTCAATGGTTTGGGAAAACGGGTTGTGGCTAGTTTTTTTTTTTTTTTTTTTATGTTGAAGGCTCCAGTCACGGACAAAGTCCACATCAAGGCCGGGCCCTAATTGAAATATAGAGAGAGTTGAGAAATTGGGAAAAACAGACAGGGAAAGT
>JAYMFT010410433.1:0-18282 GCA_038088735.1 Panulirus argus | reverse complement strand
CCTCCCCTTTTAGTCGCCTCTTACGACACGCAGGGAATACGTGGGAAGTATTCTTTCTCCCCTATCCCCAGGGATAAATCAAACTAAGTACTTTCTAATATATTTGTACTGCCTGTTAAACTCCCTCTTTATATCGTACTTTACTTCTACAGCTGAACCACATAAAATACATTTTTTGCATTTTATGATTTTTTTGAGCAGTTAAATTCTTATCAGCTCTTTTCAAGAACTTAGTCATATTTTCCTAAAGATCTCATCAAATTTCCTATCAGCTCTTTCCACTTAGTCATATATTAATAAAACAAACAATAAGGCTACTCACAGCATGAAATCCCAGGTTAGCAAGAAGTGTATGCATTAGGTCTCGAGGTAAAGTGGTAGGGATGCCTTGTGATGGGGTTGGAACATCCTCGGGAGAACTGTACCCAAGCAGTGCAGCAACGTGACTATGGTCCTCCAGACTCACGACTAATATACCCAACTGCAGACGCTGTAGTTAGAGTGTTCAGTGTTAAAACTATTATGTAAGTTTCAGTAGAAAACATAGATAGTATATGTAATGCTCCATCTATTTCAAAGGTAGGACAGTATATGCAATGTTCCATATATGTTATAATAAAATCTCTAACTTTTCATAAGCGACACTTGAAAAGAAAAAATTTTAATGTATAATCCATTGAACAAATAAAGTAAAAAATAAAATAACTGTATTATATGAAAAATTACAGATGGAAACCTAATGGGCAGCAAACAACGTGAAGAATGTGACTGCACCTACCATTCATCTAATGAAGAACAGGATGATTATGATGATAAATAGGTACCATGACACAGAATATGGAAAAACATACTATGGTAAAGTTCAAATATAAACTATGCAGTGAAAGTGTTACAATGAACCACAAAGCAACATGTAAAATGGTATCTATAACAATATCTGTGGACTGCATTTCTTCTTGATAAAGAGGTACATATACACAGAGTAAATACTATATAATGGAATAATTACTGCATAAACACCATCAGTTTTCTCTGAATTTTGTTAGCATCTTCATGTACTTATGCATGTGTTTCTCAGATTCCTAGAGATGTTGACAACAGCATTAAGGAGTACAAAAAGAGTTGTGCTGAGTTAGTTCTAGTCTGTTTATGTGTCTATATTTTTATAGGTTTGCTCTACATGTAATAACTCCATCCATCTTAAGATTATGTTTTTCACTAATGTTTTTGATTTTCATTCAAATTTAGATTTACTAATATGTTTTAAAAACTTTGTTTTAAAATTACATTTGTTTCTTATCATGATTAATGTTTTCAAATTACGTTTGTTTCATATCATGATTAAAAACAGCAACATTTTTTGTATGTCGAATGTACTTACCAACATAGTCAAGAATTCCTAAAATATATTTACCTAACAGTGATTTCTGTGTTACATACTGCATACAGCATCTAAGTATTAAATTGTCTAAAGCTGCAGATTCATTGGGGGATTGAATAGTATAAATCAATGAAGGATATATAACCAAATATTTAACACAAGGTGCTGAAATTGAAACATATAACAGCATCAATCCATCTGTACTGAAATGCGTGATCAAAGCCCCTATTGGCTCCTGGACTAAATCATTATTTCTTTAATTTAACTGCTGGCAGGAAAGAAAACTTAACATATGGCCATTAAATATTACTATTACTATATTCACCCCCATGGTGAGTTCCTTACATGCACAGAAAAGAGAATGCATTCAAAAACTTATCCTAATTTGCAGCTGTCACAAGAAAGCACTACATCATTCAACAAAACATCAGAATGAAAACTTTCTAACAATGTCAAAGCAGTGTGGATAGGATCAGAGATAGCACCATCCCTTGGCAGACGTCAAAATGATAAGCCTTTGTTTACACTTATGATGATGACTACCCACAGTCATTAGCATTGATGCTGGTCACAATAACAAGATATACTCAGGATTTTCATATAAACCTTACATCCAGATTAAAATAAAACAGAAGGCTCTAAGCTACTGTTTCTTTGTTTCACTGTCAGACATACAGGAGAAGAAAATTGCATCCACATCATAGTTCATCTTATCTCTAGGTTACTTCATTACAAAAGAATGATGTATCAGTTTTTACCTGACCACGTGAAAGGTGTCCCCAGTCTTCTGGTGATTTTGGCAAGAGACTATAGAGAAGACTCATGCGTGAGGCCAGAGGGGGTAGAAGTAAAGGAGAACTGAGACCCTCACACACTCCTGCTTCTATGGCTCGAGGCAACTTGGCATCCACAAGCCTGCATGTAATAAAAAAGGATCCAACAATCGAAAAGGGTGATCTTGGGAGGTAATATCCCTTGAGAAAATGTGAAGTATTTTTTTTAGCAATATTAAATGATTTACTGATTGGCTATGGCTTATACATTAAGCTAGGAGTACCATCCTGTATCAGCTTTTTTTCATGGCAGACTCACTTTAATTTAATACTCTTGCAAATGAATGTCATAAGGAGTATCGTACAGAATATTTACTGTGGTGTACACTGGATACAATGTGTTTTGCAAGCTTTTAAATATTCCCTTAAAATCCATTTTTTTTTGCATCTTCAGGCATCTATATTACATCTTATTTGTGAATATTGTTGGAACTATGGGCATTAGTTATGGTTTGAAGTGCATGCCAACCTTTCCCATATACCAAATGGCCATACTATGCATCTCAAGTTCACACACCTCACAGCATTAACTTTTATGCTCTCACACATGATAGCACACATATCATAACCTCAAGGACTGAAAGTGTGTTTGATTGTACATAATATATTTATCATTTAATGAGGTTGGAGAATGATTCGTAAAATAAAAGGTAAAAATAATTATTCTTTATTACAATACAATGCAAAAATACCAGTCAGACATATGTACATGGTTATGGTACTTATAGATTTTGGACATTTTTGGTGTTACAGTTTTTAACTGCATTTGTTTATAAATAATTGTTGTGTAACACTATTTCTTTCAAAGAGCAAACTTCTGCCAAAAGATATACCTGAATAATAGTTCCCTGAGTGGTGCCACTTCAGACCCCAGCACAGCTTGTGTCATGCCACCAGTTAAAGCTAAGGACAGGTGAGTGTTTAGCAGTTGTAAACATAGTAAGACGAACTTCTCTTGGTCCCTAAAAGAAAGAAAAGAATTCTTTTATAGCAAAATATGAAGCAATTATTTAAGAAAATATCTATCTCTTCATATATCTGTATAAATACACCACATGTTAACACACTCCATCTGCAAGTGGTATCACCACTAGTGAGAATATTTCCATGCTGAAACAGTGATCTAATTATAGAACATAAAACTCTAGTCTTCATATCATTCTTACAACAATTAAGTTTCATAAGGACATGTCCAAGAAAAATATTTATGTTTCACACATGGGAAGGCCATAAAACAGTGACCTAGTTTTTGGTATACACCTCATCTTTGTATGATCTTCATATATTTCAAGTTTTGTTATATCTCCACAAATAAATTATAGCTCAACATTGAATTATTAGAAGAATAAGGCAACAAGAAATGCAATTCTGACCTTGACCTTAACCCATAAATTGCAACTACAAGAAAACCTGGCTACCAATGTATGCAAATACAAACAAAAGAAAAAGAAAGAATACAAAATATCTCTAAAGAATTTCAGATGTTGGTGCATTTGTGAGTCTGTGACTGAAAATCTAAATAATTTCAAATTCAGCTTATCTTAAATTATGAACTAAAAGTACCATTCCTGAATTGGTCAATAAATCTAAGAAAAATAACCCATCAATAGATACTAAAATACTTCTAATTCATGCATGCTTACTATCAATTACTATCATTGGTATAAGCCACTATGCTACACTACAGTATTGCTGTAGTTTCCAATTAGAGTTAAGATGAACATTTACTTCAAAACATTATTTCTTACTTGTTATTTGCAATATGTTAATGAAGCTAAAAGGAGAATATTTCCAAAACAGTGTTCAACCACATAAATTCACAGATTAACACCCTTTAAGATTTAATGCAAATGAGTAACATCTTACCTTAGAGAAGCAAATGGCTTGATTGGTTTCTCCATATTATCAAAGCAACAATACAGTTCAATGAAAGTTCTCAGCAAAAAGAATGTACCTTCCTGGAGATCAACACAGAATGGACGATGCCAAGATACTACACGTCTATTAAAGAGAAAAAATTTGATATATAAGAATTTTGCGGAATGGTCATTTATTTCACACAAAAACATATATGCATTAATACTGCTAACAGTTTAAGATTCAAAAAAAATTGCAGCTGTCATCTCTCTCTCTCTCTCTCTCTCACTACAAAAACATTCAACAGAAAATTAGACTCATGGCAGAAACAATACTGGATGAATTTTAAACTGACAGTTGCACCAGAAGGGTAGCAACTTGCAAGAAGTGGCCTAGTTCACTGACATCCACTCTCTAACTGTCATTTATAATTCATATATAAATAAATATCTCGCTGTAAGTAAATTAGTGCAAAAAAAAAAAAAAGAATGGAATAGACAGCCAGTTGACATCAGCAGCACACACACATGTAATGATGGGACCCTGAGAAAATGAGTGTTTTGGTTTCAGAGACCCAAAGGGTAAATGATGTTACCCAGGGGTTAGTCAACAACTGTCTGAGAAGGTGAAGCCTGTTGTTAAGCAAAGGCCTCAGCAATTCAAATCAGTTGAGAAGAGTGGCAAAGTAAGGTTTTGTCACCTGTTTAATAAAGTCAGGAAGGAAACTGGACCCAATTTTTTCAAGGAATATCTCAGTGCTCACAAGATTTAACACAAGGAAAGAAAGAATTAAAACAATCATACGAGTATTATTACTACTGCACATTTTTATAGATGAAAACTGTGAAGCATTTTCTCTCCACTTTACAACCTTAATACCAAAAAAAAAGACATCATACTCCAACTAAGATGACTTACCTGTCTGTTGGTATAGCAGTCCAGGCTATGGAATGAGTGGTCCCAGCACTAATCTGATGAACAGCTACATCAAGTCCCATTACCTTTTTAGGTCGTGGAATAGGTGACACAGTGTGACCCTGCCCACACTGGCCCATTGTGTTGGAGCCCCATGCATATACCTAGAATAAAATGGTATGAATTATCTTCAGTTTCATTAAGAAAAAGTATGCAGCACCAAATAAAAAACTTATCATTATTCTTATTTCATGGATCCAGCTTTGATGGACTATGGAGAATAATGATGTAGTGCTTCAAAATCAAGCAAAACAACCCTAGCATATGGTAAATAAATTGTGCTGAGTTCCATGGGTTATTAATTTACTTACAAAAAATAGGGATTTATCAAAAACACACTGAGGCTCTGCCATTTACCAAAAACACATTGAGGCTCTGTCATGTTCAGCTTTTAAAAACTTATCTATCACTGCAAGAGCATTAACTAAAATATGATGTAGAACACTGAAAATATAATGGAGATGAACATCAAGTTACTAAAACCATCTTGAGGAAGATGAAAATGAAAATGTTCAATATTCTTCTCATCCAGAATTACAAGGAGTAAACACATAATAAATTATCAGTATTTCTTACATTAATACTGCACCAATCCTTTCATTTCTGGCCACTGCACCAATCCTTTCATTTCTGGCCATCATATTGTTACCATAAAAAGCAAAGTGACCTATGTAAAGATAAGAGACAGAATTATATGTTCAAATTCATACACTGCTTTCATTACTTGCACTTAGGCAAATGAAACTCAAAAATTATGAAAAATAAAAACAGATTTTTGGACAAGAAACTGAAACTATGAATATGAACCAAACCACTTGATCTTATAGATAAATAGCCCAGTGACATATATTTTTTTTACTGCAACCAAATAGTAGACAAGTAATTACCTATTTGTAACAATAAATGGTTAATTACTTGTCTACTTTTTGGTAGCAGCAGAAAAAAATACATATAAGTAACCAAGCTAAAAGATCATTACATTTTTACACCTGTATTTCCCTGGAGTAGCTAAGTATTTTAAAGGGAAACAAGAATTAATGTGTCTGCAAATTAAACACAAGATCAAATTCTTACCTCACTCTCATGGGTCAAAGCTAACACATGTGAGTCTCCAGCAGAAATGTCAACAATTCTCAGCCCAGCTAACTCCTCAATTGGTCGAGGCCTTAGCATAGTAGCTTCCGCTGAGCCTAGGGCCAG
Organism: Panulirus argus; assembly: GCA_038088735.1. Classification (NCBI taxonomy): domain Eukaryota; kingdom Metazoa; phylum Arthropoda; class Malacostraca; order Decapoda; family Palinuridae; genus Panulirus; species Panulirus argus. The sequence goes on along the minus strand of JAYMFT010410433.1, from coordinate 12,036 downwards.
GCAAGGACCGGTGCCCCACACCCATACCTGAAAATGCGTGCTGTCACCTCCATGGACCTGTTCGGTGAATAACGCGAGGCAGAAAACATCAGCATAGTTGTGGAAGGGGAAAGAGGGGTGATTGTGACCTTTACAAACTAAACTCCTGTGTACACCAGAAGATGTAACACTGAACTAATAAAATAAAAAGAAAATCACACACAAAACACAGGACACTATGCAAGGTAATGAGTGCAGAGGCAACTACTTTACTAAAGACTGATAGTTTAAAAAAATTAAAGTGAAATATGTTCTAATCCAAGATTCTTTCTGAAATTCTGACCACCTAAACAGAAAATATATTGATCTCGAGAATGAAGTAACCTTATGGTGTCCAATACTCCAAACAACTTAGAATGTTGGATTGAAGCCTGGAATAATCTACATCCTCCAAGTCAGTAAAGCTTGTCTCAATTACTCTATTTTTATAAGTTACACACCACATCTGAGATGATGTCAACTCCCTTACACATGCTTTCATCTCTATACCAAGTCACCTTAACATTACCCTTAAGTTTCCTTGCAACCAACTGTCATCTCATTTCCCTCTTATATGCAATAACTTCATGGATATTCCACTTGAAATTGCACTAAAAAATAAGGCAAAGTACACTAAGGACCTGAAGTAAACAGCTGGTGAATTTCAGGCAAAAATCCTTGTTTTCCTGGACAGCAGACTTACAAAGCACCATTCACATAGGAAATATTTAAGCATTGCAAAAAAATTAGAACTTCTTTTGTTCAGTACAACACATGTAATTATCTTTAAGAAACACTCTGCTTATAATCAAAACTTGCAAAACTAAACAATGAAATATTATGGTACAAAAACCTTTAAAATTTCAGCTACATAACCACTGTCTACCTACTGTATATAAAGCTGTAGCTGTGTCAACACATCCTTAGACAAACATTCATTCTGATAACAAGGATAATCTAAGCTGTTAAAATTCATCATCAGAAATAATATATCTTGGAGAGCAAAACATTTCAGAAGAGAATCAGTATATATGCACACTATGACCTCAGGGTAACTGCATAGTGTCCACAAAAAAAAAAAAAAAGAAAAAAAAAATCATGCAGAAAAATTAAACTAAAAAAATGCACCTTTCAAAATACTGTTAGTATTTAGTAAGGAAAAAAAAATTCTTATCAACTACCATACTGGAAAAAAAATTGCTAGACAAAATCATGAATAACTTATCCTAATAAAAAATGACCTAACAAGCTACATCAGACAAAAGCATGCAATTAATCATGATACTAAATGAATTACAAATGAAGATGCACTTCTTTGCTAACTCAGAGAATGAAAGGTTTTCATGTGGTTAGTCAAAGAATCTCTAGGGTGATACCCAACTCAGAAAACTTTGCTGAAATTTGCTGCATATAGCTCCATCATTATTCAATATTCATCAAGTTGTAGGCTACGAAATGCTTGACTGAAATGTTATCATAAACTGCTAACAACATTACATTAACTTACCTTTCTTTCAATAAAAGACTCCAAACGTTTTCTTCTTCATTTTTTCATTTCTATGGCCATGTGTATTGAAATTGCTCTAAGAAGCAATGAACCTGATATTGATGATGTGAACTTTCAACATAAAATGCCAGTAAAAACCTATACATATCCATGTTTTTCAAAGGTGGAACCCTCATCTGTATATTCTTCTGAGCACATAAATATCACACATCTAACAAGTTCAGTGCATTCTGTCAGTTACTCTATAATGTAAAAGTTGCACTCATTTAAATGGATGAAGAATTCTACTGGCCAGAATTCTGGTAATGGGAGCCTGTCCACAGCCAAGACAGCTGTTGAAAAAACTGGTTACCTAGCTTGGGCTAATGGCATGTGAAGCAGACGGAGGAAATCATGGAAAGGCCTGTAGGGCCTACTAGTGGATAGGAGGCTATGGTTCAGTGCATTACTTATGACAGCTAGGTAATGGATATGACCAAATGAGATGCCCTTGCTTAGGCCATCCAGTTGACCATGCCATCTCAGCTTAAAAAACAAATCTAGTTCATGATTTTGTAAGGTATGAATATCTAATTACATTCAAGTAATGAATAGGATGTACATATTTTCAAATGTTTTCACGTGAGATAAAGTTAGCAGGCTTTGTCAAATGTAAATGCAACTTGAGTAAGTCAGTCTGTCAATCCATCATTGTGTAATTCATCTGACAGATAGAATGAAAAAAATCTCAATGGGTTTCAGCTCAAAGTCACATATGGAATTAAAAGGCCATTTTTGAAAGAGACTTTTGTGGTGAGTGAAATCCATACAGCAGAAAAGCTGGCATCTCATTTATTCAAGACCCCTAATCATCATTATCACTACAGAGCTCTTAGGTAATATATTAGCTTGATAAAATGAGAAAAAAGTAGCACAATCAATAATGCTGATTCCTACTTCAAAGGATTTGGACCTCTCTGTAATATCTATGGATGAGAGTAATCTTTTTATACATGTATGAGAATTGACAAATAATGATCAGAGTCAAATTTTGGTTCCTAGAGAGTGAACAGCAGGAATTAACCCCTTATGCATTGTATCCCTTACTCATGTATTAACATTTCAAAGGCTGAGATTACAGCAAAGACCTACATCTCTGGTGCTCAAAGGAGTGACTTCTAAGAAAAAGAAAAACATGCATGTCAGTCCTGAGCAAAAGATGGCTGATTATAAAGTTCTACGCACATTATAACAAATGATATGTAGGCTAATTTTGTGATGAGTCCAGTGTTATAAAATTGGAGTAATGTGCTATCAGTTTAGCTAATCTTACTGCTGACATTAAATTTGAATTGAAAAGACTACAGATGGTTTGTTTAAGATAAACAGATTAAAGGTAGTCTACCAAATACACAAAATAACAAATATGTATCAGTAGGTACGCATCTGTTTATTAGAATACAAGCTACAAAACTTGGAAAGTGTGAGGAGCAGTTTAAATACTAAAATTCCCATGTCCTTTTACTTATATATATATTTCTATGCAAAGTCCCATTGTGCCCTCATCTTCACAGTTCTCATGTAAGCCACAGAATAAACTTAAGCAAGGTAGGAGAACACACCACTGATTATGATACAGTCTTCGAGGAAGCCTGAAAAGTCTGCTTTAAAATATAAGTTCCAAAGAATGAAAAATTGTCTTAGTAAGTCTTTCAGTAAGCTTACAAATTTCACAAATGTGATGATTTTGGAAATCAAGTCAGTCATGATGTAAACACTACATCCACCATGTCTGATCTTCCATGTGACTGTTCTCTGCTTTATTTTTTTTATAACGATTGATAACAAAAAGGTCGTACAGAATTACTGATTATCAATCATTTCTTTTGGATATCATTAGATATAAAAGCTATCTTTATAAGTCTTTATACCTTTTACAAAATTTATACAAAATGTTAATACAATGGTATGTGGTGAGTTGTAGATTATTGATTAATTCTTCCAAGTACAACCATTAATATGGGATCTTAATTATCACAGCTGTCTATAACAATGAACCCGGGAATCATATTTATTGAACATTTACTTCAATTATCAACAGGGATGTACATTCTTGGGATTTATCTCATCTTTCATGCATAAATCTAAACTCTGGTAGCCCTGTTGTAAAGCCATAAACATATACTGTTAGTCTTTTATTTCAATGGTTGCTATTACATCAATTTTAGACACACTTCCTTCCATCATAGAAGTCAAAGAATTTTTTAAAAGATGAGATATTACTTTTTATCAAGTAACTTCGTTCAGTCACTATGTCTCTAACTTTTCATAATATAGCACATTACTAATGCTAAATTAAAAAAATACAGTATAATATAAATATCTGTGGGAAAAGACTCTAAAGTTATTGAAGGATTATTATTACTATCAAGCATAAGTCTATTCACTATTGACATGCTAAATTCTATTAAAAAAATTCTAAAACAAGGATTGTGAACATGGAGAAAGAAAAGACAATGTATTCTGTGATTCTAGTAATCATAAATACATTAATACTTATCAGTTGTTCCTTTCAAATGCATGACTTGCCACGTGAGTTGTCTAGAAATCTCCTTTTCATCTGCATACCTTGCTACTTGGGTTGTTGCTTAGTCATTAAGCTTGTAACGCATGATTAATACAAAATACAATACACATACATGGGAATGGACTTCAGTTATCTAAGGATAATAATACTTCAACAACAATCATGACACTAATATTAATCCCATTATTAGTGGATCAATAACATGAAAGCCTCTACATTCTTCATGTATCAAAAAAGATTATGTTAGGAAGATAAAGAAAGCAGAGGAGGAAAAGAGGGGTTCTGTGGATCTAGTATACATACATATAGTGATACAATATTTTTCACCTTTTAGAGTTTTAGCAATTGAAAGTAATGAGCAAAATGGCGATGAAAATACTGAGATAAACACATGGATGAAAACAGAACTTTGGGCAAGCTTTTCCATTTCAAGCTCAATCTTTGATGTAAGCCAAAGCCTCAAAAGAAGAGTAGTTTTGCAAGAAGCATTTCTTTCAAAGCGTTTCAACCTATGGATTTTTGCAAGCAAAAATCAGCACCTACCAACATACGATATCCATGCCTGTAGTTGTGGTAAGAGTCTGCAATGGGGAGGGAAGTGAGGTAGAGGCATTTCTGGCCAGAGTTGTGGAAAGAGGCTCAAAATCTACTTTTGGGGCAAAAAGTGGGTGACTCTGCTATAACCCAACCCCAAGCGTTGATCTGGTAGCAGGAGGGAGATTATGTCAGATCTGAGATACCTGGCATCACAGTTACAAACATGGCTACATTCTGGAGTATTCAGCCAAATGCAAGGATGAGGCAGCAAGGAGGCTGTTTCAATCCTCTAAACCTGGCCCATATCAGTATAAAGAAATTAAGGGCTTTGTTCACCCTCATAGAAGTTGGACTATCATCAATACCTCCTTCTATGGACAATAAATCAGTACTGATGTGTCCCAACAGAAGTGAACCAACTGGGTCTCTGTCTCTGTGGCTATACAAGATTTTGGTCAATCAATTAGTTTAGAAGAAGGATGTGATTCTGGTAATATCCCACTTCAAGGAAGCCAGAATGTCACAGCAGATGCTCTATCCAAGGACAGAGAAGTGGACCTGCTTGCTATATCTTCTCTGCCTGGTTACCCAAGCAGTCTATTTCTGCCATGAGGAACCATCAAGAGTCTGTTATAAAAGTGGCTCCAAATAAAGTGAGGGCCCTCCTCCACCTCAACAGGGATGAACATCCCAAGACTGTTCCTGCCTGCCAACACATCCTCCCTAATCCAGCCTATGGAACAAGTAATCATTTTGTCTGCTATGCAGTTCTACATCAGAAAGCACTTGGACCACTGTTATATGGTCAACATCAGCCCTGAGGAGGAGGAAGACAGAGCCAAACAGACTCTGCCATGTATGTGATAAATTACTTTCATTCCTCCTAGCATTTACCTGTGTTCTAGCATAGCATCAAAAGTATAAAGAAAATCATGAATTACTGGAAATAAGAACACACATTATATCAAAACTTAATTCTGAAAACTGTAAAAAGATGTCTTCAAGATTTCATTGTCAATTGTACTTTAAAGTAACTCACCTGACCATGGGCTGCAAGGGCAAAGGAGACCTGTGTGCCTGTGGTGAGCTTGCGTACTGTCAGACCTTGCAGAGCTTCTATTACACGAGGTCGATAAACCTTGGCTGTGTCCCCATGGCCAAGTTTACCATGATCTCCTGTAAAATCACAACGGGAAAAAAACAAATTTCTGCAAGAGCTCAAACTAACAGATAATAAACATACTCATCTTCAACTCTGTGCAACATGGATTATGGAACACCTTTTATATGCACTTAAATGAATGCCTATGATGACAATGTTTTCAACTCATGTAGTTATCTTCCCTACACCTATATTCATTCCATAAAAGTTTTCAATATATCATCAATCAACAATCCTATGTTTATCCTCTCTACATTACTGCTGCACTAAGCATTATTTCACACATTGCATTAACAAAAGTCTGTATTTTACTAGTTCTTATGATATCTTTTTTCATTCAGTTAATCTTTTCAATGCTACACACCACAATCACAGTGCAATGTAGGGTCCTGCTTTATACCACAATCACTTCCCATAAGAATAACTGTTCCCTAACCCAACCCATGCAGGTAAATAATAGTGAAGGTAAGATAATATAGAAAGTGGATAATAATATAAAACACTGTGAACTACCCTGGAAAGTTGAAATTAACTATCATGTCAAGTTAATTTGGGTTGATTGTGCCCAAACAGGTTTTAACCCATATACTCATGGTATTTGTTTTTCACTCTGTATGTATGCATACAATACTTCCAAAAAATCAAATAAAAATTATGCTCTTTTGCAACAAACCAGTACTTAAAAAAAGAAAAAAAAAGGTACAGGAAGGAGTTACATGACCTTTCATACTTAAGAAACAACTTTTAGAATGAAAACTCTGAACTTCTGCTACTCTACTTTTTTGCACTCACCCCACAAAATCACATTCTACTTCTCTATTGTTTTGTGCTCAACCCACAAATTCAAACACTTATCACCATATTTCTTGACTTGTGATCTTCCCTGATGGATGTGGCTGGCTTCATATGTGCTGTGACAGCCACATAGTAGAAGATCCTGGGGCAGGAATACAAGGTATGGTAAGGTAATGCATATAGTAATACTGATGTAAGAGTTACCAACCTGATCCAAATGACCACACAGTACGACCATCAGCTGACAAAGCAAGTGTATGAGCACTGCCACAGACCACCTGACCCACACCAGATATGTCACGGACAAGTGTTGGCACATTGCGACTTGTACTATCTCCATGACCTTAGAAGAAACATCATGTATAAATTTAAAGAAAACTGATAAATAACTTAAAGACCCACTATCACCTACAGCTGCTCATCCTCCTCTCATCCTGCTCACACACAATATAAACACTCTGAAACTCTCTTAATATTTGATTCAGCAGTTCCATAGCAGAATATACAGCATATACTACATACACTTTGATCTACAGCTGAAGTTCATGGCAGAATTCATAGCTTATACTACAAACACTTTGATCAACAGCTGATGTTCATGATGGAATTACACTATCTGCACTTGTGTCATGACAAGAAGAAAGGAAGAAAAACTGTATTACTTACCAAGTCTGCCATAGTCTCCTTCCCCCCAAGTATAAAGCTCTCCTTCTTGGGTTACACAAGCTGAGTGACGATATCCTGCTGACACCCAACGTACTACCTTGCCAGTCAGAGGTCCAGCAACAATCCTGGGATATTTCTGTGTCACATTGTTTCCATGACCCAACTTTCCATAGTCACCTTGGGATATATATATATTTCATTTAATATAATTTGCAAGCTAAATTTTTCAATAAATAACATGGGACAAAATCTGTATCCAGGAAGGAGAAAGGCATGCACAGGACAGAGTGAAATGGAGCGATGTGGTATACAGGGGTCGATGTGCTGTCAATGAACTGAACCAGGGTTCACCATGGAAAGGTCTGTGGAGCCTGGTTGTGGACTGGGAACTGTTGTTTCGGTGCATTACACATGACAGCTAGAGAATGGATGTGAGCAGACGCAACCTTTGTTTGTCTGTTTCTGGCACTACTTTACTAATATGGGAAATGGCAATTAAGTATGGAAAAGAAAAGAAAAAACTTATATATGGTGTAAGTGAGATGGCCTAAATCAGGGCATTCAGTTGCCTGTGCCATCTCAGCTAATATGGGAAAAACACACACACACACACATACTCTCCTCTCACAACTTTACATTTAAACAGTGATTACTAACCTACTAAAAGAAACTACGCTATTCTTTCATATCCCTTGTTTTAACATGACCATACCCTGTCTGTACTTAACTTCTCTATCAATCACTCATTCTGTGTTAAACAAAGGAAATAATCATCATTACAAATAGAATAATTACCATCTCCCCAAGTATACACTTGGCCAGTTGTTGATAATGCAATTGTATGTCCATCACTTCCCTTTGAGGAAGAAACTCTCCTCACTCTGGTGTCTAAATTTAGTCTTCTTGGTGAGGCTTGGTTATTAGAGTCTCCGAGACCTAAGCGACCATAACTCCCTTTACCACATGCACTTATTCCTCCATCTTTATGGACCACAAAAGTACAATACTGACCAGCCTCAACCTAGAAAAAGAGCACAGAAACAAAGGAAGATGAAAAATTAATTACTCTTACCACAGGCTAGTCTAAGGTAAACATATCTAATACCAATCTAATTATAAACAGATTCAAAGTTCACATGACTGAAATGAATTACAAAGAAGTGAGGTTAATCATAACATCATAGGTATAACTCATATTCTAAATTTATTACAAAATTATCCTCAAAGCTTAAGAATCCATTTTGACATGTTGAACTCACAAGAAAACAAGAAAAAGTTCTACCAAATGTCTCAACATTTACTCTAGCATCATGAGGAACCAAAATAAATGGCCAGCTGAGCTGTTCAGTGAAAAGTAGCTTGAGTGTGTGTGCTGATGCTACAGTCTGATGCTGGATAGATGAAAATAGGTTTTAACCCTTAGAGAACTGAGCCCTGAAAATTTAATTAAATGGGTCGCACGACCAAAGTTTATCAAAAAATTCAAAACAAGGTTAAAGTATTGTCAGTTAATAGGAAGAAAAGTTACAAAAAATTGTAAATTACCCATATTTTTTGCTGTAAAGACATTCGGATTAGAAGTGCCACACACACACACACACACACACACTAAGCTTACCACTGTTTGTTGACTTTTCCTGACTCATACATCTTCATCTCTACTTTGTCAACACTAAAAGATTACTGATACACAAAGAACTCTTCCCTGTCCTCATAGCTTAACATCCATCAAATCACAATGACCATGATTAGTAGCCCAAAAACTATTACAAATTAGCCATTACATAATTGACATGCAAGTAACTTAGCATGCACGCCAGTGCCATAACTACTCCATCATGTTATTAGGGTACCTGAGATACTAGAATTCTTTCACAGCACTAATTGTAGTTGCTTGTAACGTAAGGCATCTCTACATGCTGATAAAAGGAAACCTTCCAGTTCAAATTACAGTAGGAAAGGGAAGCCCATACAGTCTTTACATGATAAGACACTGTTTCATGAGTAAATGATAAAAGGATTTTATTTCATTTATAGAATCTATGGAGCAAAAACATGCTTCAAGACAGTAAGTTACAAACCTGCTGCACACCACTGAAGGCATGAGTTAACTTCGGAGAAAGGATCTTGTCTTGTGTGCCTTCTGCAAGCTGATGTGAGGAATTGCTTCCCCAAACATACACATCACATGATTCATTGCTCTCTGTCACTTCCTCACAAGAATCACCAATGCATGTACGAGCATATTCACCTGAAAAATGGGACATCAGTCTACACTAGATATAATTCAATATTTTTTTTCATTAGCCTAAGTTCTTCTCCCAATAAATATAGACAAATCTGCCATACTAATGAAGTATTAAAGTAATAAATCATCTTATTACCAAAAATTCAAGTCTGACATTATAGCCAGCAAGGAGAATTAATATAAATCTACTCTCATTTGAACTGCTGTTTAGTCTTCCATAAACTTCCATTGCTTTCCCCTACTCTAATCCTAACTCTAAAATTTCAGGTACACTTTCATCAACGTTTAAAATAAATGACTTCTATAAAACATACCCTTGTCTTACCTGGAGTTTCATCTTGATACAGTTGCACAGTGAACATTCACTTTTAAAACATAACCTTCTACTTAAGAGGACCATTCAATGTTTGCAATAATCTTATTCCACAAGACTGCACATGTTAAAGAAACAAGGTGGGTGCACTGTATGCAGAGGAGAGGGATGTTTAGTTATCTTTGTAAAAAAAAAAAAAAAAAAAAATATATATATATATATATATATATATATATATATATATATATATATATATATTTTTTTTTTTTTTAATAGGAGAGGCCAATAAGCAAAAAACATCAAAGAGCTCAGCCCCCTCCAGGACAACAATAATAAGGAAACATCCCCACACTTATTTTGTTATTTTACTTATCTGTCCCTAAAGGCAGTATCACTTTGCCCCAGTCACTGATCACCAGCACCTTACACACTGCCAAACAGCAACATGATGAATCCAAAGCTTCAATGTATCCATGTGAACTCCAGAAGTGCATTCGTGTAAAATGCTGAACTACACAGTACAAAGTACCAATGTACAAGTACATGGGAAGAGATTATTGCCATTAGGCAAAGCTAGCATGTAGCACTCCTTGCATGTTGTGCTTGATGAACAATACTGTTGTTCTCTGCAACCATGCACATAGGCACAGTGCATGGCTATTAAACCATGGTTTCATCTGTTACTCTTCTTAGCCATTTATCCAGGTTTCTTTTAAAGCTTACTGTGCTTATTTCATGCACTGTTTATTCCACCTGGTCATACTAACTGCTGCTACTTACAAGCCAAGAGAGAGAGCTTCTCCATAAGGATGAGAGCTGCATGGTAAAGTGGCACAGTTCTATCTAGACTTGAGACACCAGGCACTCCACCCATAAGGCATTCTCCACTCTGGGCAAGAGAGTTCATCACCTCCTGAAGACAGTTGCTGCTAATGCAGGTCCTGCCAAGTAGAATAGAACTGAAACACCTACCATCTATTAACTTTACAAAGAATTTTTCCACATTCAGAGAAGGATGATATGTACAAAATCATTCTATCACAATTTGCTAACAATGTCAATATTTTCTGGTATTCCATGACAATAATACAAAATCCAAAATGCTGGTTTGCATGTGATATACAATGAGCTTGCACCACTTCCTTGCAATATAGAACAAAAATATATGAAAAGAATAAGGGTTGCCAAACCTGTATACTCCCATTCTTTATCTGTTATGTATTAAGTACTGAAATCACACCCTACCATCCACAGCCAAGCCCCTGAGACCATCCCATGGTTTAACTACACATACTCATTCATACAAGACTAGTGCTCAGTAGGTGGCACCAAACTTAGAAAGATTAGTAAAGCAGGAGGCTAACAAATGTAAATCACTGATTATTTTTGGTCTGGATGATCATACAATAGATAAGAAAGAAAGGGTAAAGAAAGAAGGAATGCTCATTAAAAGGTTACTGAAGGCTACAGAATTGCTAGATGCTGTCCAGGTGATAAGGAAAGGAGAAGAACTGGTGGACATAATCAAGATGTAAAGAAGTGACAATTTATATTTACTTTTGATTTGGAGTCACCTAGCCAGGAGGTACTTAGGCAAGCTAAGAAACTTAAAGAAAAGGTGGAATTTAGTTTGGCATTCATCAAATGTGAGAGATTAAACAAGATGGAAAAAGGCAAAAAATACAGTCAAAAGGGAAAAAACTGGAGATGCAAAGGCAAAAGGATAAAGCAGCCCCACCAGCACTACAGAGATGTATTGAGTGTCAGAGAATGGTTTAGTGCAACTGAAAGTAATTTATACAAATGTTGATAGGTTAGTAGTTTACGGCAAAGAGCTGGAATTCAAGAATCATTTAAGGGAAAATGCACCTGATGTTGTTGTGGTAACGCTGAAGGGTAAAAGACAGCAAGAAGAGAAAGAGAAAGTAAAGGAGGGGGGTTGAATTGGTTCTCTTGCTGAGACAAGGCCATAAATTTCAGGAAATAGTGGATGATAACCCATTCAGACAATGCATAATGGAAAAAGTAATTGTAGGAAAGAAAGGCACAGAGGAGTTAATATTATACAATCTTACAAAGAATTTCAATAATAGAGAAATATACAACAATAACAGGGGATAGGGGTGTATCCCCTGGGGATAGGGGTATAAGAATACTTCCCCCGTATTCCCTGCGTGTCGTAGAAGGCGACTAAAAGGGGCGGGAGCGGGGGGCTGGAAACCCT
>JAYMFT010410432.1:0-33442 GCA_038088735.1 Panulirus argus | reverse complement strand
ATATATATATATATATATATATATATGAATTTGTAGACCACGAAGGAAAATCAGGAAAATTTGCTTGTTTTTCGCAGGAGCGGATAAGTGTTAAGAGCACAATAATGAGCTTTACAAGAACAAAGAAAAGGTCAGAGCATTACGTTACTTAATACCCAGCTTTACAAAGACATATAAGGATGACTAATCTAACAACGAACACCCTGAGATTACCTAACCTAAGCAACCGTGGAAATCCCAGCTGCGTAGGGAGCTTACGTCCTTTGAATGTTCCTGTAAAATATTACGGTTCCTCTACGATTTCTGTTTTGTATTCCCTCCTCTCACGTTTACTTCTGGCGCAGTAATATGAGATAATTCCAGAGGATGAAGGCGCGCCTCTCCCTGAGGCCACATACTGTACACTTATTATGAACTGTGCAGCGTCAGGGGACCCTGTACTCATACCTGCCTGTGCACTTCCTCTTCGTTCAAGGTCAGAATCGAAGAAAACTCTCTAAGTGATTCAGCACCACAAAGATGTCCATTGTCTTCAGGCCATTTAACCGGCAAACTTATAGCGCCTGTTCAATTTCCCTGTTCTTTCGGTATTACTTTAGTTTTTGCTCCCGAGAGCTGGCTGCGTGTGTGCCCCCACCACTAATATTCAATCATGATGGCAACTTCTCTCTTAAAAGATTTGCCTACTTCCGAATAATCTGCTTCTAAAATGAATTTTTACCGAGTCAAACACACCATTCCAATAATATGCTTTACTGTAGTTACTGTTTGAGGTTAGTATGTAGTATGTGGGTGGTTAGTCGAGAAAGAAATGACAAGATAAGGAGGTATGGGTAATAAGAAGGGTATGATTGTGAGAGATGGAGGGGTGTGCTGAAACTGTTTGGAAATATGGAAAAGATGAGCGAGGAGACACTTAAGAAGGTACGAGTAAGAAGTGGAGGGAATAGAGAGGGAACCCGATGACGAGATGCAAGAGTGGAGTGAAAGATGCTTTGGGTGGCCGAGACTTAAGAATGCAAAAGGGTGCGAGGCATGCATGGGATAAAATGAATTGGAGTGATGTGGTATGCAGGGTGTGACGTGCTTTGTGGGTTTAAACAGGATACAAACCTGGTCTATTGTGGCGGTTTTGTTGTGGATACAGGGTTCTGGTTTCGGTACATCATTCATGGCTTTTCGAAAGTGGATTCATGAGCAAATAATGTTCTTCGACTGTCCTAGCACTTTCTCGTTCACTCGAGAAACGACGAAAATTTTTTTTTCAGATGCACAAAATATCTGGCAAATAACACCATTAATAACTATATGAATGCACTTATCATACTAGCTCTCCCTCCCCACTCTAATTCTATTGATTTCCCCACTCAGTTCTACTGATTTAAACAACTGCCAAAGGTGTATCAAAGGCGTAACAGGGTACCAGAGTGCTCAATTGTAAATATCTAACCAGGTCAAACCTGGTTCACAATATACAGTATATGAGAAGTCCCCATTAGCTTTCTACTCACGAGGATTAGGTTAACCAGTAAAATTCTATAAGACAATCAAGATATTAAATTAAATGAATTTTACTGCATTTACACCAGGATCACACCCAAGCAAAATATGTCAAGGCCTTACTTTACTGTTAAGCACGGTACAGCAAGGATCAGGTCTAAATCGAGGTCTGTGGGTTACGTCTCCAAGGCCGTCTCGTCAGCTGATTCTCCGAGTTCACTACGCAACTTGGGAGGGTTATATAATTAGAACTAACGCACTATAAAGCAAATAATTAGATGCTTAGAATGTCTTTCTTACCTATATGCAGCTGGTGCTATTTCCTTCGTCAGGCCAGACCTAGAGAAGGCCCATAGTATGTTGGCGGAGCGCATCATCTTCATTAATCTCCCTCGTCGCAGTTCGTCCCGTACTGATGTGCGTCATCTGGTTCAACGATCTGGCACTGTTCTACGGCCAAGATGAAAACCTTAAACTATCGTACATTTTTCCTAGAATCATTATACTCTTTTCTTCTCAGAAACATTTTACTTTCTCCTGATAATGGCGGTACTTCTTGTGTTTGCTCACTGAATCCCGGTCCATTTTACATAGCAAAAGTATATGTGGTCTTTGAACATTCGTTAACAACTGTTGTAAAAGATTTGTTGGATGGTAAATGTAGGCTTAACGTTGACGGCTTCATTGACCTTTGTATATGATGGACCTAAGGCCTAAATAACCATACATTTTAAAAGATTGATGCATTATGCGAATTCCAGACTAATGACCATTTACTGATAATAACCGATTAAAACGGTATTACTCAAATATGTTTCCTAATTAGACTTTAAATCCAAACTTCTGTCCTGAGAGGAGAAATTGTTTTTCCCCTTCTGATTACATTATTTTTCTAACACCAGAACTACCCAAAAGTAAAACTTTAGGAAATAATGTGTTAGTCCCCTAGGAACAAAGTTTTGATAGATATTGAAGGAGATATGATGCTTTTAAAAACTTTCGTAACATTTATTCTCTTGTTATGTTATACAAATAGTACCTGATTCAATTGTAAGTGATTATTTCAGTTTTGTTGATGAGATCAGAGCAATTTCTTCCACAATTTTATCATGGCTTTCGAATTATCATTAACTCCAGATAGGTCTAAGTTGAAGTTGACTGCTTTAATGACCCTGGCATTTGGTATGCGTAAATTATCTAAAAATTAATCATCAAACATAATCTTCCTGAATACCAAGGTAAGCCTTATCTCCTAATTGGAACTTGGCCATACGTACCGAACCTAGAGAGAAAATTTACAATTCTGTGTATTTCTTTAATAAATCTAGCATTATGTGATATATTTAAATCTGAGGCCCTTAAAGATTCTCCTCTAATCTTACTTTGATATCAGTTGTTTAGTCAGAAGCCATATTCCCAGAATTTTCAGGTGAGAGACTTCCATAAGTATTCAGCTAAACATATTATCAGTTCATACTCACATAGTTCAGTGATATAATAAGGTCCCGGTTTCCTATTGAAAAAATATATTGAATCAACTTTCCTAATTTTTCCTCAAAAAAAAAAAAAATCCTGAAGAAAATAACTTTACCAAACTAAGGTAGTTTCTTTGAAGACTGGTGTTAATACTCACGTTTCTCTAAGTCAAATGTTGAAAGCTTTACTTTTATAAAGGTTATTAACTAAACTTATAATATTTTGTAGTCATGTTTAAGGAATAACAGTTAAGACTAACAGTTCTAATGGTCACGTTAAACAAAATAATCGTAAAACAGTTGCTGGAAAAGCTTTCTAAATCTTTTTATATCGTTTTTATTTTGAATATCGTGAACATAGATATGCCGAGATCAAGAATTTTCCACAAATAATAATTTCTAATCACTACACAAACAGAAGTCACCATATATATAAGGAAATCACACCATTTTGCCACATGAGAATCGTAAATGATTGATACACATCGTACCTTGACAACTTGGGTCTTTCGTAGATACTGCAGCAGAAAGAGTACAGTATTATACGTTCGTTTTCTTTCTGGTATATTGTCTTCGGGGTTGATATATTTTCATGGCTATTGTTAGACATTTGTCATCAAGTTACGAAATCAAATACATTATAAGGGTGTAGAAGAAAAGTATTCAGCTGGGGATGAGCAGAGATGGGTGTGATTTCTGTTTGTGTGTTGCGGGTAATGAGTTTTACACTGATGTTGCCACGTCTTCTTCATCTTATATATATATATATATATATATATATATATATATATATATATATATATATATATATATATATATGTACCATGGCTTTTTCAAATATGTTTTATCTGTGTCTATGTGCATATGTTAATATATGCATGTGTGCATACATATGCACACATGCACACACGCCGTTTATGCCAGGTATGAAGGTACGTGACGAAAAAATAAAGGTGTATCAGAACATAATGGGAGACTTTCTTCACAGTGAAGTAACTCGTTTGTAAACAAAATCGTCCCATACAAGGAAAACGTGAGATTGAATGCAAAATATATGGATGTTAGAGAAAGAGAAAATAAAAATAATGGCTCGTCGGTTATTGTAGCAGTACAAACGTTCACATCAAACTGACTGAAAAATAATATATTTCGTTCATTAGTGAAATTCTTAGGGGTGTGTGTGATAGGCTAATATCATCTTTAGTTTGGTGTATCTATAAACATGAATCTGTGGGTATGGTGGGTTCTTTACATTTTTAATTTTTCATTTTTGCTCTAAGTAACGCGAAAAGGAATGACGTACCCTTTAACCCCGTTACGGAACATGCAAATTTGATCTCCCTCTCCATTATACCGCCATACACAGAGATAGCCGCTCTGCTTCAAACAATATTCGTTATTTAGACATCAGAGTAAGTGAAGTTCTAACCAAAGGGCTTATATAATACTGACTACAAAAGTATAAATAATGTTAAATCCTGTATACAGAATAATGATTTGATAAGAGACCTCCAACTTTTGGAAGGAAATCTAAGCTATTGATAATGCAAACAGTTCCAGTTCAATGGTCATCTTTCCTGTCATTTTCATCTTTATATTGTTGTTGCAATAAATATTTACATAAAACACCGGTCAAATTAATCTGTTATTTAATCATGGGAGATTAACCCTGAAGTATATTAAACAAAGGATGAAGTATATTAAACCAAGGAAATCATAAAAAAAGAACTGAAGAAAACAATTAACTTTAAGATGCTACATAAAACTATGGTTCTATTTTTCTGAAAGGTAAACAGTAACAAAGCAAACAAGATGGCAACTGCCCAGGCAGCAAACACTGTCAGCGAGTAAATCTGGTCAGCTAAAACAGGCACATCATAAAAATTGTAGTAGTTATGTTTTATGGAAAAATAAATGGTTACCTACCGTATTTTACTTGTTCTTCGACTACGCTTTCCTTAAGAGTGTTTAGTTGATTTACTTTGATAGTAATAATACTCGAAAAGAACTGTATACCGATTTGTCTCGACAATTCTAAAGCATAACCTTTATAAACTTAGATACGAACACTGCGTGTCTTTTACGGTATATGACTCCATCTGGATTGTAAGAATTGTGATGGTTTATAGTTTCGTTATTTTCCGGGGGAGAGGGAGGGAGCTGTAAATTGGATTGACTGAAAGGTGCAGAAATTGCTTACTTTGTATTCAGTTCAGTTTCAGTTTTAATACTTTATTCCTTGATAGAGGAATCGGGATCCTAGTGCTGTTACTAGGTACCCCTTTACAATAATACCAGAAGCATCTGGCAGTATTAAGCACCTGGGCAAGCAGTTACAAAGCACTCTATTCAGTCCGGAATTCTCGACTATATGGGCAGCAGTTTGCCTTTTAACTTCGTCCCGTATATTGTGAGTTGCCGATTATTTCTGTGTGAACGTACCAGCCGAATTTAGAAGCTGCATTGCCATATTGTGAGTGGATATTCTCAAATACCCTGGAAATAATACCCGGAGTGAGCTCGCCAATATGGAAACGCCCAGCGGGTCGCCTACTTTAATCATTGCCGATCCGGGCCCCTCCTTCAAAAAAGAACACTCTCCTTCTGTGATGGACGATCCTGCTAACGAACTGGAAGTCTGTGCAGCTGTAAGCTGGCGAAAATGTAACTGGCAGCCTGTAGCATGCTAACCATATGAGCGGGTTGGTCCCAACCCTTACCCATCTTGATTGGCACAAGTTACAGTTCTCCAGACAACGTGAAGACAGGTGAACGAGGGGGCCTGGATTGCCAACTTTTCTAGAGGTACACAAGAATCTAGAGTTTCGACCTACGTTTACTAGAAAGAACCTGGATGCAGTCTCAGTGGTTATTCAGGTACGACACACGTAAGGGAAAGCTTGTCTAATTCCAGTTACTTGAGGATGTGATGAAGGTGTAAGTTAATATCAAAAACTTCCCAAGTTTATATGCTATTACTACCTGTTCAGGACCACGCGCCTTTCGCTGGGGCTAAGCAAAATGCGAATGGTGGGAAGAAGTCTAATTATCGCTTTCTGGGTTGGAGAGTTACTGTGAAAACTTTACATTTTTGGCTTTATCCTCTGAAGGATAAAATGCGTCATCTGAAGTCCAAACAGTTGTGGTAATTGTCACAGAGCCTTGGCATGTGACTCTGACGTCAGTTGTGGTTTCTGCGAAGGACACCATGACCAAATGTCTCCCTGAGCAAAATTGCTGTTTAAAAGATATATGTAAATGAAATTTTTGCTGTTGCAATGCATATCTAGGTAAGTAGGAAATGTAAGATGTGATATTGAACAATACATAATATATTGATTATTGAAAGTAAAAAGCCTAAAATCTAGCCGAATCAAGCAATACCATCATATAATTCCGTTGCTTTTAGATATTAACGTCCAATTACGTGACTTCGTAAACTGAATGAGAATGTGTTATGAAATTATGTTAAATGTTGACAGTGAAAAGAAAAAACGCTAGCCACTGACCACAATACTCTGAATTGTCGTACATGTTGGCGTAAATGATTGGTCATTTATAATGGTGTAATCTGGACTCTGAGAACAAACTTGAAATCTGAAGTCTTGAAGGAGAGTGAGCTTCTAGTTTGGTGCGCTCACAGGTGGTACACTGTTGATGTTTACAGTGACTGAAATCGTTCGCTGGATATTCGCTGGCTTAGTAAACACGCCGAAGAGGTTATAATGGGAAATTAACTATGAGTTACAACGTAAAGGTTTTATATGATGGATATTCGCGCATGGAAAAAGGACAGATTTTTGCCAATTGCACCTGTACTTTAATCAAAGGACCGAATAACATGATTGTCGACACTATGACTGCTTGGGATAAAGAAAAGATTCTCTCAGGTACTGATCCACTGATGTAGTGTCAATAACTCCAATGAACACCTAAATTCATAGAGGCACTTACTTGGCGACGTTTATGACCAGATAGAATAATCTCTTTTTTGGCAAATATGAACTTTAGGGTTACGTGAGCAGTGAAAATATTGCAGTGGATGAAAGGTAATCAGTTAAGTAGTAAGACAGTAATTGGGTCCAGTTTAGGGTCACCACAGGAATGAATTAAGGAAATGAAGGCTCTCATGCAAATCGACTCTGTAATTAGTTGAAGGGAATGAGACCGGGGGAGTGTGGTGCGTAGCATGATTTATATACAAATGAATAACAATTATGGGGACGTCTTTCTTCAAGGCAGTGAGCAAAAAGTAAGGGAAACACTACCGGTATTAATCGATTGTGCCCATGAAACCTAAACATAATTTCACAGCAAAACATGATTGTGGTTAAAAATATATCCTGACCATGTGTTTTTCCTAAATTTATCAGGTTAATGCAGGATCAGCTGAGCTGAGGCACATATAACAAAGGGTATACTGTAGCTTATTGATTTGACCTAAATAAACTTATCACTTGATTATGATACATTAGTTTGCTGCGTTGTAGCGTATTTAGGGATTTAGATTTTATATAACCAGCCAATAAACATAAATGAGAGTTGACTTTGTTCAGGCTAAATGTTCCTCATAAGGGATTCCCTTTTGAACCAAATTTTACTAGGTGACTTTTCAAATAACATGATTTTCATGCTTGCTTATATTCTATAACTAGGCATTCTGTCCCAAATCAGCAAGAGCAATATACTGTGGTAGTCATTTGTCATAACCAGACTAGACTGTATTTGGAAGGAAACTGAAAAGTGCACCATTTAGAAAAATAGAAAGTTTAACCTCACTCTCAAACAGAGTTTGTCTTAGTAATAATTAGGTGATTAGGAATTTTGTATGTGACTGAGCTCTGTGCCCAATTTAGTCGCAACTAAAAGTAGTGAGAGGATTTTTTTATTAGGAGAGTAAGGTTTACATGTGAGAAGGAAGAGAGGAGAGTGAGTGGTTCCAAATGAAGGTAGGTTTGTGTCAGGGTTGTGTGATGCCACCATGGTTAAGGCTATGAGAAAGGTGAATGCAAGGGTACCTGGGAGATGAATCACTAGCTGTTTGCAGATGACACATTTGTGATGGCTGAGTGGAGAGAAAAAGGCTTGTAGTGAGATTTTGAATTTGGAAGAGTATGTGAACAAATGTAAGGTTTTATGGGGGGAACAGAGAGAATGGTTTGAGTGAGTTTGATTAGGGAGAACCTGAAGGAAGTGGAGTGCTTTAGGTAGCTGGTAGTGGACAGTGAATGTAACCATGGAAGCTAAATTAAGTCATTTAGGTGGAGAGTGGTTTAAT
Source organism: Panulirus argus (assembly GCA_038088735.1). Lineage (NCBI taxonomy): Eukaryota > Metazoa > Arthropoda > Malacostraca > Decapoda > Palinuridae > Panulirus > Panulirus argus. Next base: position 25,189 of record JAYMFT010410432.1, on the reverse strand, counting down.
GTCCTGGGTGCACTGAGGATTATGTGGTTGGAGTGTTCATTGTAAACAAGTATTAAAAGAATGTCAGATTTCCAAGTAAGGTATTTCATTTTATGTCATTTCAATGAAATTAGTGGTATGAGGCATTTTGATTTCATTTTTAATATTAATGAAATATATTATATTTTCAGGTCTTGACTCAAATGAAGTAAAATGTGATGATATCAAGTATGCTGTTGGAACTCATGGACATTCAGATCATCTAGGAAACCTAAATCTTTTCACTGAGGCTAAACATATCATTGGCTTTACAGTGTCATATAGAGATGAATTCTTCTGTCATCCCTTTGAAACAGGTTTGATATTATGAGGCAATATTCTTTATTTTTGGCTTAGGTAGAGGGTCTAATGAATATTATTTACATTGAACCTTATGAAAAAAAGAGGGAGATACGCCATTGATGAAAATTAAGCTTCATGTGTTATTGTCATTGACTATGCATCAGATTGCAAGAATAATGATGAAAAGAGGTGAGTGTTTAGGGAGTAGATGAGTGAGTGTGTCAGAGGTTTTGATGTAAGAGACAAGGTATCAGTAATGGGTGATTTGAATGCTAAGGTGAGCAATATGGCAATTGAGTGTATAATTAAGGGACGTAAGGTACTCATTATAGTGTATACAAATGGTGAACAGCTTGTGGAGTTGTGCATTGACAAAGGTTTGGTTGCTGGGAATACCTGGATTAGAAAGAGGGATATATGTAAGTATACATGGGTGAGTAGGAAAGACGGTCAGCAGGCATTATTGGATTGCATGCTAATTGATTGGCGTGCAAAAGAGAGTGTCTTGGATGTGAATGTGTTGAGAGGGGAAGCTGGTATGATGTCTGATCAGTACCTGTAAGAGGTGAGGGTGAAGATTTGTAAAGGTTTTTGGAAAAAATGAAGTATGTGGGTGAGAAGAGGATGATGAGAGTGAATTAGCTTGGAAAGAAGACTTGTATGGAGAAATACTAGAAGAAATTGAGTGTAGAATGACAGAAGGTGAGAGTAAACTGAGTTAGGGGAGTGGGTGAGGAATGGGAGATATTTAGGGAATCAGTACTGGCATGTGCGAGAAAAGTGAGTAGCATGCAGAAGGTGGGAGATGGACAGGTGATAAAGGATAATGAGTGGTGGGACAGTGAAGTAAAGTTGCTACTGAAAGAGAAAAGAGTTGTATGGTCAGTAATCATAGGAAAGGGGTACAAATGATTGGGAAATGTACAAGAAAAAGCAGCAGAGGGCCAAGAGGAAGGAGCAGGTGTTGATGAAGATGGAGCAAGTACTTTGAAGGATTTGAACTTGTTAGGGTGGCAGATTTATGGTGTATGGGTTAGGGAGGTATGTGGAGAGAGTCATGACAAGTGGTTTAGTGAAGGGAGAGGAGTTAGTGAAAGCCTTGCAGAAGATGAAATGTAGCATGGTGGATGGTGTTGCACTTAAATTTCTTAAGAAAGGGGTAACTGTGTTGTTAATTGGATAGTTAGGGTATTCAGTTGAGTGTGTATGGATCATGGTGAGGTACCTAAAGATTGGCAGAATGCAGGTATAGTGCCTTTGTATAAAGGGAAGGGAGACTAAAGTAAATGTTTGAATTACATGGGTGTGAATTTGTTGAGTGTACCTGGTAACTTTTATGAGAAAGTGGTGATTGAGAAGGTAGTGGCATGCACATAGCATAGATTAGGGGAGGAACTGTGTGGTTTCATGAGTGGTAGAGTATGTGTGGATCAGGGGTTTGCTTTAAAGGATGTGTGTGTGTGTGAATTACATAAAGAAACAGAAGGATTTGTATGAGACGTTTGTGGGTCTGGAGGAAGCATATGATAGAATTGATGGAGATGCTTTGTGGAAGGTGTTATGAATATATATTGTGGGAGGAAAGCTATATGAAGCAGCTTTGTGGAAGGTGTTATGAATATATATTTTGGGAGGAAATCTATTTAAAGCAGTGAGAAGTATGTGCAAGTAGCTAGAGAGGAGGGTGAGTGGCTCCAGGTGAAGATGGGTCCGTGGTGGGGGTGTGTGATGTCACCATGGCTGTTTCATTTGCTTATAGTTGTGATGGCAAGGGAGGTAAATGTAAATGCAGAAGTCTTGGTGAGAGAAGCAGGTATGAAGTCTGTAGGGGGTGAGTAGGCCTGGTTAGCAAGTCAGTTGTTTGAACATTCAGGAGGGTTGAAGACTTGTACGGAATAGAGTGATTTGGAGCTGTGTGGTATACAGGGGCAATTTGCTGTCAAGTGGACTGAACCAGAGCATATGAAGCAGCTGGAGGAAACCACAGAAAGGTCTATGAGGCCTGGTTGTGGTTGTGGGGTGTGTTTTTAGTGCACCACACATGACAGTTAGTGAATGGATGTGAGTGAATGAGGCCTTTTCTTTGCTTGTTGTTGGCACTATCTGTATAATGGGAGAAATGGTGAACAAGTATGAAAGAAGAAAGAATGAGTCCTTATGCATGACTTAATGGTTTGGTTAACCTATTAACCTGTAAATGACTGGCATGCTCCAAAAATTTCGTCATCCAATGAGCAGAAAAAGAAAATCTTCCATAAACAGAAAGATTATCATTGAAAAGTAACTGAAAATATGCAGATACATTGTCTTTCAGCGGTAAGCAAGCCTTGGAGAGTGTCTTAATAATGTATATGACAAACCCTGATGTGACAGGAAGACATGGAGGTGACTTTTGTTCTCTTGAGCTTGTTTACAAACTTTACTCTGCTTTTATATATAGGCATAGCATTAATGGTAAATAACATGAATATACTTAGAATTCTTGGACCGTTAAGATGAACACTCATGGTGAGGGAGAACCTTTGGCAAGTGTGGTGAGAATCTTAAAGGGCATGTTTCTTTATTTATATAGCACACTGTTGTCTAATATACACATTCTTAGTTAATACACAGTTGATTGTTATCAAGGTCAGATGGGCACTGGTAACACTACTTTCACTTTTGCTTGAAAGATGTTCTCTTGCCTCATCTTTGTCAGCCTTCAATGCTGGAAGAGTTTGTGTCCTTAAAATCACACACCACATGATCAATAGTTAGAGTATCTTTGTCAAGTAATTCAGGATCATCTGCCGGGTACTCTAAATCTCCCTAAAAGCTACTCAGTTTTCTTCTTAGAAAACTCACAAAAATGTGCTGTCATTGGTATGGCTGGAGGATGACTGACTATTGGGAGAAATTATCATGCACTGCCACCTCAGCCACCATTCAGGCATAGTGGGTGGCCTTGAAATAGAGACAGAAAGTTCACTGTATAAATATCCATCTAGATGAGTTGCCTAGCTCGAAAGATATCCGTCTAGAATAGTTAAGGAGTGCTACAGTGACAATTAGCACTTTGTGTTCCGTTTGATCCCTCAAGTGATATGTAAACAATGTTACAGGATTGCAGTCTAGCTCATAATTAGTTGAATTTTTGTTTTTATTTTTAGTATTGCACATTTTTGATGTACCACTGCGAGGACTTGTTCCACCAATGATGACTTTTATTGACTTTGACAACTTCACTTAATTTTATTTTGAATTTTTGATAATGAGATATGCATATTTCATTGATATGATATTTTTATCCCATATACCACACCATCCTGCCTCAGAAGTAGGGCTCTCTCTCTCAGAGAAATCAGTAAAACAAAAATCCATCCCTTTTCTTCCCGTATATTGACATGTAAAGATAATGCCAGCCAGGTCCAGCTACTGTTATAGATCAAAGAGATTGCAGAAATTAAATTTTTTTTATTACAGTACTGTATTTACTTGGTTTCAGTGAAGAATTACATTCTTAAAGAATGGTAACACACTGAACTTGTAGTACTGCAGATGTGTTAATGAGGCCATGAGATTAGAAATGAGAGCATGAATATCACCATGAACACGAATACTACTTAGAGACATGATTAAATAAATTTTGGACTGATTTTTTCAGGAGAGCCTTTCAAGATAGATGACTGTCTTCAAATCATCCCAACCCCTGGTCACACTTCAGCTGATGTTAGTGTCATAATCAAGACACAAGACCTTGGAACTGTTGTGGTTTCAGGTTAGACTTTCATCAATTGATAAAAAATGAAATCATTTTACATTACTTTCTTTTTCATTACTTTATGGTATGGAGTGCAGCAAAATTATCTTTATATAATAGTGATCCACAGACACATCTAAGATCCATCAAAGATTCTTGTATCACAGATACTCGTCCATTTAAGAATCAGACTACTTTTCAGCTTTTCCTTAAATGACCAGCCATCAAGAATTAAGTAGACTTGCACCAAATTGTCTTGAATCTTCAAATCAGATGATATTTTCTTGGTCAACCAGAAATTAATTCCACTTCATTTTATGGCATTTAGCAGACCGAGTGGCTCAGCAGTTTCATGTACATATTTACACACTTTTTTTTTTTATACACGTTTGCTGTTTCCTGCACAAACGAGGTAGGCATCAAGAACATATATACGAACCTTAGAGGGAGGAATTCTTTCTTGACTCATTCCTTCTTATGGAAAGAAATATGTAAAGCGTTGTTGTTGTTTAACATGTTTCCGTGCCCCTTTCTCAGTTGCACCACTCCAACAACCCACCTAGAACACCCCAAAGCCCTTTGAGTGTATTTATTGATGACTCTTCTCTCTATTTATATGTGAAATATATGTGCATTACACATGACAACTAGAGTATGAGTGAATGTGGCCTTTTTTCATCTGCTTCGTGGCACTACCTTGCTGATGCAGGGGGTGGCAGTGCTATTTCTTGTGGGATGGGGTGGCTCCGGGAATGGATGGAGGTGAGCAAGTATGATTATGTACATGTATATATGTGTATATGCATGTATATATATTTCATTTATTTATTCGTTATTATTTTATACTTGCACATATATGCACAATACGTACATATACAAACATATACATATATACATACATATACTTACACATATTCAAACTTGCTTGCCTCTATCCATTCCTTATGCCACCCTGCCCCACAGGAAATAGCATCGCCACCCCATGCGCCAGTGAGGTAGTGCCAGGAGACAGACGAAAAAGGCCAAGTTCGCTCACACTCATTCTCTAGCTGTCGTGTGTAATGCACTGAAACCACAGCTCCCTGTCCACGTCCAGGCCCCACAGACCTTTCCATAGCTTACCCCAGATGTTTCACATGCCCTGGTTCAGTCCATTGACTGCATGTATATATGTATATGTTGATATGTATATGTATGTATAGTGCATATATGTGCACGTATGTATATATATATATATATATGTATACGAGTGGATGGGTTTTTCTTCATCTGTTCCCTGGCACTCCCTCGCTGATGTGGGAAACAGCGATCAAGTATAATGAAATATAATGTGTTAATAAATAACTCACTTTTCTCAAATTATATGGCCATGATTTAACCCTAAAGGTAATGTGTATTTTGCTTTGCAGAGGGGTATTGAGGTGGAAATAGAAGGGGGGGTGGGGGAGTTACAGTGGAGGGATGAACTTTGAGACCAAAAATCACAATATGACACATTTCTATTGTCCTCCTTTCTTTCATACATGTTCGCTGTTTCCCATGATAGTAAGGTAGTGCCAGGAACAGATGAAGCAAGGTCTCATTTGCTCATATCTGTTCTCTAGCTTTCATGTGTAATTTTTCAAAACCATAGCTCCCATCCATGACCAGACACTTTATATGCCCTATTCATTGTACATATGTAAATATGTAAAAAAATTGCTTCCAGATATTGGTATTCTCTAAAGAAAGTATCTACAATGACCAAGCTTATTAACCAAACAACCTCAAAATAATGGTGGACTATTTAAACGAAGCTTTTGAAACATATTTCTTACATTCCATGAGGATTCTTCATATGAAAACTCCTGGCATGTAAGGGTTATTGTATTTATGCTACCATTCTCTCTAACACAGGCATTTATATCTGGAATGTGCTTGTTCAAGAACAAAAAAAGATTACTGTATACTTTAGATATTCTTTATTTCCGTTACTAAAATCTTTCAAATTCCCCCAGGTGACCTTTTTGAGAGAGAAGAGGATATAGCAGATCCAACACTCTGGAAATATACTGCTGGAAGTGAGAACCCAGAATTGCAAGAGAAACATCGAAATGAAGTTCTCCTCTTGGCAGATTATATAATTCCTGGTCATGGTCCAATGTTTAGAGTAACTGAGCCTGTGAAGGAGGCTGCAAGGGTATCACTTAGTGGAAGTAAGAGCTAATATGTGAACTAATCCTCATTCACAGTATGCCATATTTGTGAAGAGTAGCCTAATTCTACCTACCTATCTATATATCTCTGTGCCTGTTCCCACATGGAATTCCCTTAAGGAGGGTGGCCATGACAGAAAAGTTTCCATAAGTAGTGAACTCTAGTGCAGCTTCTTAGCTGTTAGTGCCTCACCCTTAACAGGCCACTGTCAGGGGGCAACTCTAGTATTGTGGTTGCAGAGGGTCCTGCCTAATGTTCCATCTATACTTCTACCTAATGCTCCGTCTTAATGTTCCTACCTACTGTCTTTACTGTATGTTACTGCCTAATGCTTCTGCCTAAATGTTCCTAACTACTACTTATATCTATTGCTCCTGTCATTTTGCTAAAAGAAGGGCTAGCACATAGTGCTCACAACAGGAAAATCTAGAGTTAAGAAGAGCTAAATGAGTTAAGTGTTATTAAATGTTATGTATGACAGGAAGACATTGTGTTCAGGTTAATTCCTAACCTGAATAATTTTCCCTCCTCTCACTTAAAACTTAAAGAGGTATCTGTTATAGTGTAGTTTAAGAGGATTCAGGGCATAGGTAATTTTTGTACATCATGGAATACCTGATGTAGAAAATTTTTTGTCGATAGTGTTAAAGAAATTCTTTAGATCAATAATGTAAAAGAAATTCTTTAGACTATATTAGGTTCACCTTCTCCAAATATTAAGAGACCATTCTTGTGGGTAAAAGCAAGTAGTCAGGTAGTCTGTAAGGTGAAGAGAGGACAGTGACCTGCTGTAAGCACACTTGAATTCATTGCATAGGGAGCACTTGCTTTGAATTCCAAGGGTATTTAAATATTAGCACAGCTTTCTCATTGCCCTTAGAGAATTTATATATTTACTGAGCATCTCTTATTTTCTCCTGATCTTCATTCTTGAGGCATTGTAAAAGAAGCTAGACTTTGTAATAATTTTATTTTTAAATTAACATCACTTAAAACAGTTAGGGTGGCCATAATTTTTTTCACTTTCCCACAATTATTGCCTCTCCCACCTCATTGAAGTATTATGAGGAATGGATGAAGAGTGGCCTTACTTGCATGCATCCAATCTCTAGCTGCTGTGTGAAATGTAATGTCCCTTTCATCATTACACATATTAATCAGTGTCACTGTAGCAGGGTGCTTTTGGCATCAGTCAGCACACTGTATTTCTCACCACAAGTAAAATTCCTTGGCTGTTCGTAGATAGCATTTCAAAGGATGAGTCATTGAAGCACCCTTGAAGGACTTAGTATCCCTCTACTGACCATTGTGGTGTCATGTATCCCTTTTAGAGCATATGCACCAGTCACTTTTTCAGTGCTCCAGGACCATGCTTGTTCTTCCTTTGGGGTAGGCTGTATTCCCACTTTTATTCCTTGTAAAAGTAGGAGAGTGCTGGATATGTTTATCAGATAAGGAATAGAATCTCATTCTGATTTATCTGAAGAGGAGAGTGAAGTAGGTAGTAGTTAGTTGGCAGCCATTGACCAGGGAGGTATATTATCAGCACTACCTGTCTGGGTATTGAGAGGGTTAGTGATGGCTGCGTAGTGAGCCAGCACTTCAGGGGTTATCAAGTTGCACACCTCTAACCCAGTTAGCTGTCTTTTCTTTTTACCTTACCCACACATGGACTACTGGCATTCTGTCCACAAACATACAGTCTCTCTTTATCACACATAACACTTGACAACAGTTACCTTACACAGCTCATTCTTCATAACTAGATTTTCCTGTGGTGAGCATTATGCACTAGCCCTCCCTTTTGGCTAAATGGTAGGAGCAATAGATAGCATTAGGTACAAGTACTAGGTAAGAACATTAACCAGGAGCCTATGCTTTCACTGCACTAGAGGTGTGCTCTGCCAGTGGTCTGTTAAGAGTGATACACGAAAGACAAAGAAGCGGCACTGGAGTTCATTGGTTATGGAGACTCTGTTGCTGTGGCTACCCCTTTGAATGAATTTCAGGTGGGAACAGGAATCGGAGATATAAACAGAATAGACAGATAGAGAGTGAAGTAGAGATGTACAGTGTTCATAAGAGTGAGGAGGACATACTAATGAGGAGGCAGGCCTCTTACAGAACTAACAGAATCACATCATGAGTTCTCATGTGACTGTGGTCAGAAGGCAGTGATTATAGGCTCATTGTGTATCCCTTCAATAACTGTGACTGAGAGATTTTAGTTCACTAGAAAAAATAAAGGTTTCAGTGTTTATTTTTGCACCCTTAATTGATCAGAAAAAAATTGCATTTTGTACCCTGAAAAAAAAAAAAGGTACACTGAAAATGATAAAACAGAGGCTGCCACTTACAGCTGAGCCTCACAGACTACTCTGTGGTTTATCTTTACCATTTCATATAGCTTAGAACAGCCCATTGATGGTGCATTGTCTTTCTATATATCATATACCTTAGTTTGGCATTGCCTGCCCAAATATCACATTGCTCCACTTCATTCCATCCCTCCATCTCTAATTTGGTCTCCCTGTTCTTGTTCCCTCCTCTTGCATTTGCATTTACCTCCCTCACCACCCTATCCATAAACAAAATCAAATACCATGGTAGTTTTGCGAGGAATCAACTGATGGCGCAGTATGAAGTATTAATGCTTATTTTTTTTATCAGTATAAATGGGTCCTTTCCTGTCTTTCATAGTCTTTGAGTTTGGACGCACGTTTATCTGCCTTGCCTTTCTGCCGTAGCACTATATATACATTCTGCCAATCCTCAGGCATCTAACCATGGTGCATATATCCACTGAAAATCCCTACCAACCAGTTAGACACAGCACCCCTCTATCTTAATAAATTCAGCTGCCTTGTCACACTTTATCTCACACAAGGCTTTCACCTTCTCTTTTTTCTTCAAACCACTCTCCATGACACACTTCACATCCAACCCTGACCCAAACACCCTACATCTGCCACTTTACCATCAAACACATTTAACAGTCTTTCAAAATACCCTCTCCATCTCCTCTTCACTTCATCACTCCCTATTATCAATTCCCCTTTCCCCGCCCTTTACTGATGTTCCTATTTGTTCTCTTGTCTTTTGCTCATTATATTGAATAACAGGTTTCATATTTTGGAGCAGGCCTCCTTGTTCAGCTGGATTCACTTATTTGTTCTCAGATAGATAAGTTTGGTGTATGTGACGTTTTGAAGGAAGGAACACTGTGCTTTCCATTGGCTATGTTTTGTTAGTGCTTCCATAACCACTCTACTCACCATCTTACTCATATGCTATGGTACATGTTAACTCTTACATCAGTCATCACACACACTTGCTGTCAGTAGTGTTGTGTGCCACCTTTGCTTTCTGGTAAGGAACACAGCTTCCCCCAAGGAACACTGCTTTCCTTAAAAGAACACTGCTTATTTCCCAGCTATAGGTCTGATGCTTTCCTGAAGTACAGTTCCGTGTTGATAAGCAATATTTTAATAAGATTACGGTCAAATTATCTGCAAGCTTCAAAGATAAATGTTGGCTATGCTTTGTTAACACCCCCATAACCACTTCACTCATGACATCACTCATATATTACATTACATGTTAAATATCAATCTTCATGCTAACTTGAATAAGTCATTGACTTAAGGAAGTTGTTAGAACTTTTCTACATTTATCTGTATAATACTCTTGATATGGTATGTCTGTGAGATGTCAGCCTCGCATCATCAGCCATTTTTAGAGTAATCCCTTGATATGGTACATCAGTGAGATGTCAGCCTCGCATCTGTAGTACCCCTTTACTGATCATTGTGGAGAATCGTGTATCCCTTATAGAGCTTCTGCATGTTGCTTTTTCACAGTGCTCCAGGACCATGCTTGTTCTTCCTGTGGGGTAGGCTGTATGCCCACTGCCTAGTTAAAAACTTTTATGTTTTGTAAAAGTAGGAGAGTGCTTGATGTTTATCAGATATGGAATAAAATCTCATTCTGATTTATCTGAAGAGGAGAGTGAAGTAGGTAGTAGTTAGTTGGCAGCCATTGACCAGGGAGGTATATTATCAGCACTACCTTCCTGGGTATTGGGAGGGTTAGTGATGGCTGCATAGTGAGCCATTGCTTCAAGGGTTGTCAAGTTGCACTTCTCTAACCCAGTTAGCTGTCTTTTCTTTTTGCCTCACCCACACTTGGACTACTGGCATTCTGTCCACAAACATACAGTCTTTCTTTGTCGCACACAACACTTGACGACAGTTAACTTACACAGCTCATTCTTCATAACTAGATTTTCCTGTGGTGAGCATTATGTGCTAGCCCTCCCTTTTAGCTAAATGGTAGGAGCAATAGATAGCATTAGGTACAAGTACTAGGTAAGAACATTAACCTGGAGCATTAGGTAAAAGTAGTCATTAGGAACATTAGGTAGGAGTCTCTGCTTTCAGTGCACTAGAGTTGCACTCTGCCAGTGGTCTGTTAAGGGTGATACATGAAAGACTAAAAAGAGGCACTGGAGTTTATTGCTGTGGCCACCCCTTCGAGGGAGTTTCAGCTGGGAACAGGAATCAGAGATATTGGCAGAATAGAGAGTGAAGTAGAGATGTACAGCGTTCGTGATAGTGAGGAGGACGCACTCACGAGGAGGCAGGCCTCTTACAGAACTAACAGAATCATGATGAGTTCTCATGTGACTGTGGTCAGAAGGCCATGATTATAGGTTTAATAAATGACAGAATTTAGTTCACTAGAAAAAATAAAGGTTTTAATGTTTTTTGCACCCTAAATTGATGATTTTTTTTTTTTTTTACCCTGAAAACGAAAAGGTACACTGAAAAGGATAAAACAGTGGCTGCCACTTAAGCTGAGCCCCACAAACTACTCTATGGTTTATCTTGACCATTTCATATAGCTTAGAACAGCCCATTCATGGTGCATTGCCTCTCTATACATCATATACCTTAGTTTGGCATTAACTGTCAAAATATCGCATTGCTCCACTTCATTCCATCCCTCCATCTCTAATTTGGCCTCCCAGTTCTTGTTCCCTCCACTTGCATTTACCTCCTTCACCACCCTATCCATACACAAAATAACTGCCATGGTAGTTTTGTGAGGAATCAACAGGTGATGCTGTATGAGGTATTAATGCTTACATATTTTATTGGTATAAATGGGTTCTTTCCTGTCTTGAGTTTGGAAACACATTTATCTGCCTTGCTTTTATGCAGTAGCACTATATGTACATTCTGCCAATCCTCAGTCACCTAATCATGGTGCATACATCCACTGAAAATCCCTACCAACCAATTAGACACAGATACCCCTATATCTTAATAAATTTCAACTATACTCCAGCTGCCTTGCCACATTTTAAATCGCACAAGGCTTTCACCTTCTCTTTACAAACCACGCTCCATGGCTTACTTCACATCCCACCCTGACCCAAATGCCCTACATCTGCCACATATAAGTCTTTAAAAATACCCTCTCCAACTTCTCACTTCATCATTCATTGTTATCAATTCCCCCATTGCCCACTTCCCTTCACCAATGTTCCCATTTGTTCTCTTGCCTTTTGCTCATATTAAATAGGCTTCATATATTGGAGCAGGCCTCCTTGTTCAGTTGGATCCACTAATTTGTACTCAGGTGGATAAGTTTGGTGTATGTGAGGTTTTGGAGGAAGGAACACTTCTCTTTGGTGGTTGAGAAACTAATGAAAGAGCAACTGTCCTATATGTTTGTACTGAGTATATATCAAGGGGTAATGTAATACTAAAAGAAAATGAAGCAAATAGAAATCCGTAAAATTTTTCTTTTATTTCCTATTTTCATACAAAATATATTTTATGGATATCATAATTATATAGTATAAGATGCACCAGCACTGACTGCTTATAACAGACAACAATATTTCAATCTGGGTATCCAAACTACAACTCAAAATTATTTTGTACAGTAAATAATACTGCCACAGAACATGAAGCACTCTTTATACAGAATGCAAAGCTTATTACTACTTGTCATGGTCAGGTATTAGCAATAAAGATATAAAATCTAAAAGATTTGATGGGCAGAAATTTGGATTTGTACATAACAAATAGCTTCCTCCATGTAGTAATATAAAGCATGCTTTTTAGGAAAAACTGTCATTATTAATGTTAAATTTAAAAGTAAAAATTTTAACTATCAAAATTTTAGTAAATATCTATTAAAGATGCACATCTGGAAGACTGAATACTATATGGTGATAAAGTCCTCCTACATAATAAACTATACCTTGTCTCTATTAATCAAAATAGTTTCAACTATAGTAGTTAGATAATATTTTAAATAAATACTAGAATATTAATTCCCATAGTGAGACGTAACATACAAGTGCTCCAACATCTGTAGACTTACTATTTACCATAGTGGCAAACAATAATATTTATGCTACATTTGCTTGTACTGTGACACACAGCTACATTTTCCACTCATAAATATTACACTGGAAAAAAGAATGAAAGTAGCATTTAAAACTATATGATGTTTCAAGCTCTCCACTGAACTGATAGCCTTTTAACAACTAATGGGAAATTCCAAATGACTACCGAATAGCAATCAGTAGAAATGTCAACGCAATATACACAAATTAGACAAAATCTAGGCAATCACAGATAATAGAAAAATATGATAATTTTTTGTAATTATCTCATGACATGATACAACCAAAGAAATGTTTGTACTATATTTGTCCTTGTAGAGTTGCCTAGGGTTAACCCATGCAAAAATCTGGGGTCAAACCAGCATCCCTAAATACATGTACATAGAGAAGGTTTAAAGCAAAAATCCAAATAAATCATGAAAACAAAGACTTAGTCCTTAGGGATAATATAATATTAATTATTCATTTACAATAGTAATATTCTTACTCTTCATACTGTTGCTTTAGGAAAACTTTGTATTTAGGAACACATGGTTTCAACATAATGGAATGTATAAAGCTTTTCACTACACAAAGAGAGATCACACAAGCATCATATAAGTAATTCTTTGAAGGTAAAAGCATTCTAAAACCTAATCAAAACTACATAAGAAACTGTAACAGGCTTTGACAAGTAACACAGTACAACCTCGATTATCTTCAATGCATGTCACAATGAATTTACTGAGAACTGATTATTCTTTAGAAATAAAGATAATAAATAGCTTCATCCATATAATTCTAATTAGAACTTTTACACTTCCATAGTCAGGCACGCGGTGATGCAAAGAAACATTTTGTAATTGCTCCATGTGTTTTTAAAATAATGAAGCCTTGTACATTAGAATTAAACATATTAACTATCCAGCTCAAGGAACAAACACACACTCACACACAAAAAAAGCTAAAACTATGGATGCCTTAATAATGCTCTCATATGTATCTAGAACATACCCTGTTCTTGCAATAACAGGAAATGTGCTTGTAGTACAAAAACATTTACATCAATATAAACATAAACATAGTATACAAATATATGCATCTATATACATATTTAGATATAACACACACACACATACATATAAACGGACACACCTATACAAACAAACTTACATGCATACAAACATATCTTGCAATGGTTAGTAATCTATATTGGATGATTAATGATGTTTAAGGTTTCATTTACACACTATTCTTTAACTTTTCTCCCAATGTGTGGGGTAGCAATTCCTTAAGAAGGGTTAGCTTAATTAAGGACTTACAAAGGAATGCAAACAGTAACAAACCCTGGGTTTTTAGAGAACGTTTGTGTTCATGGAAGATATCAGAATCTCATAGATTAGTGTAGTATGAATGCAAAGGCATAGAGATGAGTCAAAGAAAAATACCAGGTCAATTATGGAATTAAAGTGGAGTATTTATCCAGTCTGTTTTTAAAAGTATCCATGGTGCTGCTTTTAACAACTCAACTTGATAGATCATTCTATATATTAACAGTCCTACTGAAGAAAAAGTAATTACCTCATTTGAAGAGAAACATTTTTGCCTATGAGTTTGCATCCACAAATACAAGCTAAGTCAGACAAATCTAGACTGAATATCTGTATTACATCACCTCTTTACCTGCTCCTTTCCAAGCTAAATAAATGTATGCTGTTTAGTTGGCTATCATAGGTTATGTTTCTCAGTCTGGGAATCATCTTGGTACCCTGCCACTGTACTCTCACCATTCTGACCAATAATCATTTAGATAAATTTGAAAGCCCTTTTTACTGCTTCTATCCACTGCTTTCTTGGCTACAGATCACCAGAGATTATTTATCACACCCAAGTCTTTTTCCTCACTTTTAATATCGATATGTAAAAGTTTGCACTTATGGATAATCAAAGTGCAGGCGATTATCAACATTGTTAATATCTATGAGAAAGGGAACTTGTCTGCAGACTGATTCCTGTCATATCTATTGATTCTGAAGCTTGATCATAAATCACTACTCTTTGTTTATGGCCAGTCGACCAATCTCTTAACCACTGAAGTACAATCCCATCAATATTAAGTGACTTAACTTTTGCTAGCAACCTTTGATGTCAAACTTTCTCAAATGTTATTTGAAAATCTAATTAGATGAAATCAACTATTTTACTTTAATCATATGTGCTGATTTTATCATCAAAAATAAATCTACTTTGTCACAAATGAAGGATTTTGTTCTAAATGTTGGTTTCCACTAGTTTACGGACTACAGATGATATGCTAATTTTCTTTTTTAATAGCAGGATCACACTGGCAAACTTCCAATCCACCTAAACCTTTCCCCATAACAAGTGATGCTGAAAAGTGCAGTCAAAGGTCACTGTCCTCGGATAAAAATTATCTGGGCCTACTGTTTATATTCACTTCAATTACTGCTAATAGCATGTCTTTAACTTTTACGTCAATATTTTACAGGTCATTTTCCATTCTTGGCAATGGAAGGGATTTTGGGACATGAATTATACCTTCAAACATAAATAAATATGCAAAAAATTACTTAAGAGCTTGCCATGGCTTTGCTGTCTTGAAAAAACATAGTTTACCATAATTAACGTACTATCTAACAGTCACTTCTAACGTAACTATACTTCCAGGTATTTAAAACACTTTGCTTCCTCCAAATTTTCTCCATTCAAACTCAAACAACAACTAACCTGTCCTTATACCCTGATAAACCTAATACCCTTGCTTTTATTTGCATTTACTCTCTCAACTTCCTCCTTTCACACACTCTCCCAATCTGTCATCAACTTTTGCAGTTTCTCACTTGAATTTACCACCAATGCTGTGTCATCAGCAAACAACTGCCTTATTTCCCAGGCTCCCTAAACAAACCCTTACAGACTGCAAACCATCCCTCTCTCCACGATCCTTGCATTTACCTCCATAACCATCCCATCCATTAACAAATTAAACAACTATGGTGACATCACACACCCCTACCACAGACCAACCTTCACCTGGAACCAATCACTCTCTTCTCTTCCTACTCGCACACACGCCTTACACCCTTGACAAAAACTTCTCACTGCTTCTAGCAGCTTTCCTCCTACATCATATGTTGATAAGACCTTACACAAGGCTTCTCTCTCAACCCTATCCCATGCTTTCTCAAGATCCATAAATACCACATACAAATTCTTCTCTTTCTTTATCCAAGTATTTTTCACACATTCTTTAAAGCAAACAACTGATTCACACAACCTCTCCCACTCCTGAAACCATACTGTTCCTCCCACATCTGATGCTCTGTACAAGCTATCACCCTCTTAATCATCACTCTCCCATACAACTTACCAGGTACATCTGAACATTCACCTTTGTCCCCCTTGTCTTTATACAACAGCACTATACATGCATTCTGCCAATCCTCAAGCACTTTCACATGATCCATACATACCTTAAAAATCCTAATCAACCAATCAACAACACAGTCACCCCCCTCCTTAAGAAGTTCAGTTGTAATACCATCCACTCCAGCTGCAAGGCCACATTTCATCTAACACAGGGCTTTTTACCACTACTTTTTTTTTCAACCTGACCCATACACCTTACATCTGCCACCTTATCACATTCAACAATGTTTCAAAATACTAACACCATCTCCTTAACCCAGCATTATTTATTACCCATTCACCACTGTTCCCATTTGTTCTCATTTTTCTTACACTATTCACCTCCTTCCAAAACGTCATCTGTAGTTTACTGATACTCGCTCACCCCAACTCTCATTTGCCCTCTTTTTCAACTCTAAAACTTCTTGACCTCCTCCCACTTTTTCTTAATACATCTCCTTCTCTGTAAGTTCCATCCATATATCTCTCTTGCTCTTTCACTAGCAACTTTACTTCATCATCCCAATACTCACTACCCTTTCTCACCTACCCACCTCCCACCTTACGCAAGCCATAGGCTTCTTTCATATGTGCTAGCACTGCTTCCCTCTAAATATATTATCATTATACTTGATTGCCATTTCCTGCATCAGCAAGGTAGTGCCAGGAAACAGACGAAGAAAGACCCATCTACTCCTATCCACATACATATATACACACGTATGTATTCATACTTACTCACCTTCATGCATTCCTAGTGCCACCCCCTCTGTCAGTGAGGTAGCGCCAGGAAACATGAAAAAAGACCACATCCAGTCACACTCAGTCTCTAGCTGTCATGTGTAATGCACCAAAACCACAGCTCCCAATTCACATCTAGGACCCACAGACCTTTCCTTGGTTTACCCAGACGTTTCACATGTCCTGGTTAAGTTCACTGACAGCACGTCAACCCCATTATATCAAATCGTTCCCATTCGCTGTTTTCCATGAACGCCTTTCACCCTCCTGCATGTTCAGGCCCCGATCATTCAAAATCTTTTTCACTCCATCCTTCCACCTCCAATTTGGTCTCCCACTTCCCTCCACCTCTGACACATATATCCTCCTTGTCAACCTTTCCACATTCATTCTTTCCTTATGTCCAAACCATTTCACCACACCCTCTTCTGTTCTCTCAACTACACTCTTTTTATTACTACACATATCTCTTACCCTTTCAATACTTACTCGATCAAACTACCTCACACCACATATTGTCCTCAAACATTTCACTTCCAACACTTCACCCTTTTCCATACAACCCTATCTACAGCCCATGCCTCGCAACCATATAATACTGATGGAACTACTATTACTTCAAACATACCCATTTTTGCTCTCTGAGATAACATTCCCTCTTTCCACACATTCATCATCACTCCCAGGACCTTCACCACCTCTCCCACCCTGCGACTCACTTCTGCTTCCATGGTTCCATTCAATACTAAGTCCACTCATAGGTATCTAAAACACTTAACTTCCTCCAATTTTTCTCCATTCAAACTTACCTCCTAAATGACTTGTCCCTCTACCCTGCTGAACCTAATAACCTTGCTCTTGTTCACATTTACTCTCAACTTTCTCCTTTCACACACTTTTCCAAACTCAGCCACCAACTTCTGTAGTTTTTCACTCAAATCTGCCACCAGTGCTGTATCATCAGCAAACAACAATTGACTCACTTCCCAGGCCCTCTCATCATGTTCCTAGAGTATTTCATACTTCTGCAGTGGAAAAGAAAGGTATCACCACTTAACAACTAAATACAATATCTACAAAACAGTGTTTCTTATACTATTCAGTTAAATGACTGTGGGTTTCTTATCATAATGGAGACTCTGAAAATAAGGCCAATGAACAACACCACAGTAAATATGATCAACTAAAATATAAAAAACACATATGAGAGCATGACTTGAGAGACCCATATAACCTCAAATATCATCCTGTCTTCTTTTATTGTACTTTATGTATGAAATTTATGCTTGAAAAAAAGAGTTAGCTATGCTTAGCTGTTAAAAAGCCTAAACAATTCCATGTGCTTTTCTAATTATATTTCATACTCCAACAACATTTTTGGTTATCATATCGCGACGAATCATTAATCATCATTTTCAACAATATTACCGTACATACCCGTGTAAACGTCGACTTTTTTTTTTGCAAAAATTGGGGGTAGCCTCTTTCATGAATAACATTTCCAGGAGGCTGAAATGCATGGCTAGTAAGAGTCCATAGAAAAATTAAAGAGATGTCAAGCTGCCATAAAACAACAAAGAACAGTAAGAGTCAACAAAAAAATTAGAGAGAAGTCAAGAGCCATAATGCAATAATGAACATAATAAAGAAATTTATTCATTATTGAACTTTATTTGCAAAACAAATTCCACCATTCTTAGTCCTTTCATTACAACAACCATGGCCTATGCAAGTCTACAAAGGTCTCACTACTAGTCCCCAATGAAACAAGACAAAACCACAATTGATATCAAATACAATAAGAAAGATATTTGATAATCTATTTAACAGTATACACTAGTAAACATGAAAACTTGCACATTAATGATTAAAATGTTGCAGTTTTGTCGTAAGTTTTATGGAGTAGCATTGAGGTGTTCTGCCAGAAAGTGGCTTTGGTGCCAGCATGGAGGTAATGTAGATAAGTGATTACTCTATAAAATGGCTGATGCAAGGCTGACATCTCACAGATGTACCATATCAAGGGATTACTCTAAAAATGGCTGATGATGTGAGGCTGACATCTCACAGATATACCATATCAAGAGTGTTATACAAACAAATGTAAAAAAGTTCTGACTTCCTCAAGTCAATGACTTATTCATGTTTGTGTGAAGAGTGACACTCGAGTTAACATGCACTGTAATATATGAGTAACATCATGAGTCAAGTGGTTATGGGGGTGTTAACAAAGAATAGCCAAGTTTTATCTTCGAAAGCTTACTGATAATTTTACTGTAATCTTATTAAAATATTGCTTAAGTTATCAATGGGGAACTGTACTTCAGGAAAACATCAGACCCATAGCTGGGGAATAAGCAGTGTTCCTTGGCAGAAAGTATAGGTGGTACACACAGCAATTGTGTGTGATGAGTGATGTAAGAGTTAAAATGTACCATAACATAAGAGTAGGGTGGGAAGCAGAGTGGTTATGAAGTATTGACAAGACACAGCCAATGGAAAGCATACAGATAACTTTACTGCAATGTTATTGAGACATTGCTTAACTGTGCTATTAAGAGAGAACTTTAGGAAAACAAGAGGCCCATAGTCTAGGAAGACACCATGTTCCTTTGGGGAAAGCAGTGTTCCTTGGGGAAGCAGCATTCCTGATGGGAAGTGGTGGTAAGCATCACTCTGCAGACAGCAAACTGCACCAAAATACAACTGCAATTTCACTTCTTTACAATACAGTATCTGCATTATCTTTTGTTTTTCTTATAAGTCACACTGATGGAATCAACATTTCAAAAGTGTCTATAATAAAAGTCTTGAGGTTTTTGGTTGATAACCTGGCACCTGTGAGACCACCTGCAGGCAGTGTAACATTTTGTTATGCTTACCCATGCAGTTAAGAATATTTTTGCATTTTCACTGTAATACAGGTAAGATATGACCATTATTTCATTCATTTCAGTAATAAAATTTTACATTTCATCTATAACTGCACTGGGCAGTGAGTTCTGCTGAATGACACTCACCAGCCCCATGACAAATCCTGGATGAGACCATAACATACTGTATATAAACATTCCACCTGATACAATTTGCTTGGAACTATAAATGGTTTAGTCCTGTGTCTGCTCAGTATTACTAATGGTATGATTAGTATGCATCTCTCTCTCAGTCACTTCAGCATCCTTGAGCCTCTGAAAAACTGAGGTATATGATAAATGAAGGATGTTTTGGCCAAAAATCTCGGGCTGACATTTACTTGAGATTGTCGGTTACTCGAGTATATACGGTATCATTACTTTTATAAAAAAAAAAAAGGGGGGGGGGGTCTTATCAAAAAAGTACATCTGAAGCTGTTTAACATTCTTGGTAGTCAGAAATACTCTTAACAGTAAACATTTTTAAAGTTTTCTTTACAAGTAAACCAAGATGAAAATACTCTATAGTTGTTGGAAACTGTAGGATTTCGAATTACAATGTTGGTATATTAACAAACACTAGATTTAACAAACCAAGTCTTTACAGAAAATTTCATATTCTGGATCTATTGGTTAAACACTTATAAGGATGCTGCCTTAAGAATATATCCTCTGTATGTTTGCATGATGCTAAAGGTAAAATGATTCTTTCTATAAGAGCAATTAGGCTTCAGCATGGATAGTGGCCTATTAAAGACTATGGCAAAACTTTGGATATCAGATTTTTCCCATGCAAATGGGAAAGAACTAGCTGGGAAGAGATATTTGGTATGTCAGTTCAGAGCATGGAGACCTGTGTATTGGTTTTTCTAATTTATTAAAATAATATATAAATTATATAAATAAATAAAATATATAAATCTAACGATAGATAATTTTCCAGGATGTAGCACTACCACATGAAAAGCCTTCCCTTACAAATATATTCTTTCCTTATCTTTTCACCTTATTCCCTGGACTCTGCTGTTCCCACATCCATTTAACTTCCTAATTTGCATTCTTCTGGTTATTCTTCCTAAACATATTTTTTTCATATGACTATACCTTTTATAGTGTTACATAGTTTCTCATGTACAGTCTAGTTCCTTATTCTTCACTACCTACTTTTCTACCTCCATATCCACTTGTCAAGAAGTCCATCTCAATAACCGTGAAAACTTTAAGAACTGTATTTTTTATTTCAACAGTCCAAAAGACCTTTTTCATATTTTGAATTATGAGGTTTAAACAATTACTGTACCATTAAAACTCACTTCCATGCTCTGACTCCACTTCCGTATTGAGATACAGTATTACTTGCCCGTTCTTCTACATAATCTTGTTCTATACCCAAACTAACATAAAACCTTCGTCATAATTTTAAACTATATATATCAAACAAGCAAGAGAAGCTTGAATATAATCTTTATATACATATATATATATCTATAACTATGTAAGTGATTAAACAATCAAGACCTTCAGCTGTGAAAATAATACTGTACCGCTCTTACCCATCACACTACGTCTATCAATCCATTCTGGCAGTTAGAAAACAATGGAGATGTGAAAAGCACTGAAATTTTTGAGACTGGACAAATTGCTATTGATGAACCTTTATTTTTCATGAAAATAATCTCTACTTTCAACTCACCTGAACAAATGTACAAAAACTCTTAAGCATAGGATATATTTTTCATTGACATTGTCCTAATCAAAGTTGTATTATTCAAACAAGATGTGGGTGCATATTTAAGAGCCAACTAATGTATCAAAGCATTAATATTCTTCCAGTATCATTTAAAAAAGGGCATTATGAAAATGTTCATGTGCTGTATATACATAAGAATGCAACATTCACGCATATTCTCATACTGCCTTTTTTTTCTCTATTTATATCAGATTTACTCAATAAAAAAACTTGTGCACATGGTTATGCTACAGTGAATATTCTATTACTATGGTGGCTATCATCAAAAATTAAACTGCTGCTTTATTTTTTTTTTTAGAATATTTAAATGTATATCTATAGTCCATTTGAAAAAAGATTCTGAGGTAGCTGGTAATGATCTAAAAAAAAAAGCTGATGACATGATTCTACTTCACTTCTGTTGAAATCACTGATAATCAATTACATAAATTTTATGAAGAGGTATATTTGGAGAGATCATGATAATTTCAGCATACAGTTTTCTCATTTGTAGGCTGTTACACTACAAATGGCAAGTATCAGGATATCTGCCTCTGGAGTAGTTTAAGAGTAATTACTATGACAAATTGTACCAGGCAGAAACATAAAAGTAGCTTGAGATATTCTACTCAATGAAAGCAAAGCAAAAAAGGTGTCCATGATAGAAATGCTTCCTCTAGGCTTCACTCTTCCATCTGATCAGCTTCATCAAGTCTCCATCAAAAATCAATAATAGATACTTGCGCTGCATACCTGAAATGTAACAATATACTGAAATAAATTCAAGAAGCTTCATTTTGCTAATACAACTGCAGACTGGACACAAAAGAAAATGATACTGCTTTCTTAAATGGTGGGAGGTACAAGCTAAGTGTGGAGAAGTGTCTGAACATGATTTAGTAAGACAACAAAAAAAGGTTGGTTCATGTTCTTTATATCTAACCCAAAGAAAAAGGTTGGTTCATGTTCTTTATAGTTAGTCTAAAAGATCAACCTGTACAAAACAATACAAACTGCATGAGAAAAGATAAGAAAGTCTGAGATATGAAAGTGTGGTTACCTTTGGGGCTTTCTAACACCACAGGCCTGGCTGGGCCCAGGCTACTGGGATTGGCCACTTGCAGATGAAGTTGTTGGAAGCCACAAACCACAAGCCCAAGTAGCCACCACCATCCATCCAATTGTTTTTGATGACTGCAGACAATTTGCTGAGATTTTCGTGAATATCATGACTTTTGGTTTTAGAGGTAGTATTTCATAAAGTCTTCCTTGCCTGTTGAGCCATCTGGGATTCATTTCCATGTGAAGGTTGGGGACCAAGCCTTTTAGGATTTTCCAAGTGCAGATTATGTTACAATTCTCCTGTCTGTAGTACAAGGGTACAACTTTTGTGATTCAAGCTGTTCTGTTTCTTTACCTCATCAACATGGGCTGAGAAAGATCTCTGAACACTTTCTAATTCTAAAATTTTTTCTGCCTTGTAGAGTGAGGTTAGCACACAGCATTGTTCTAGTGGTGAGACAATGTGCCCCTTGATGAGTGTCACTGGGTTTTCCTTCCAAGTGTTGAAAGTTTGCATGAACCATCCAATCCTTTAGGCCAAAGCAACTGTTGCTTTGTCGTGTTCACAGAAGGTTAGGTCATCAGACATTATTACTCTGAGGTCTTTCACATAGTCAATCAATATATGACAGTTTGTGTATCCATCTTGTATTCTGTAAAGATCTTGATTTCCTGATTTTCCCTACATCACAGTTTAAACTTACCCCTATTGAAAAGAGCAGTGTTCTCAGTGACCCTTTGGAAGACTTTGCTTACATCTATATGAAGCATTTTAGTGCCCTCTACTGATGAAATTTCATACTTATTTGTATCATCTGCAAAGGATTATATGAGACTGATTTATGTTTGTATCAATAAAAGATATAAGAATGAGGAAAAGGAGGGGTGCAAGTACTGTTCCTTGAGGGACCAAGCTTTTTACCATGATGACACTGGAAACAGCCTGGTTTACTACATGATATTATTTGCTGGTTAAAGAGATGCACAACCATATTCCACTGCTTCAAGAATCTTATCACTGTGGTCAAGCAATTGAAAGAAGCAAGATCTTCCTGTTCTGAAATCATATAGTCAAAGGTTATGTAGATAACTAATCTAAAAAAATTCAGTCAATTTGCCTCAGAACTCTCCAAGACTTAATAATGTGTGATATCAGTGCTACTGGTTGATAGTGGATGAGTGAATCAGGAGTTTGCTTTGAAAGACGTGTGTGAGACGTACTTAGAGAAACAATGGGATTTGTACGTGGCATTTATGGATCTGAAGAAAGTGTATGACAAAGCTAACTGAGATGCTTTGGGAGAAAAATACCTGAAGAAGTGAGGGATTTTTATGAGGAGAGGAAGGTGCATGTGAAGATTGGAAGAGGAGAGTGTATTAAACTATCTTTACTTTATGGAAAGGGGGTTTTACACTTGTGGGGCCCCATCTCTTGAACATTCGCTTCTATCACTGAACTTCTTAAGATCTCTTGAGCATTTTCTACTGTTACTGAACTTCTTAAGTTTATGTATGCTGTCTGCATTAACAATGTACCCTGTCATTCTATTTCATTCATCCTTCACTCTTATATTAAAAAAGTATTTCTATACATCATTATTATCAAGTTTTATGCATGATTCCATGTTATCTCCTCTAGCTGCTCTATCCTTACATCTCTTAATGACCAGTTCACTGTCCACATCATTAATCTGTTTAAAAAAGTTAAAGTACACTAATTATCATGGAATAAAAACCAAGATTCAACATCAAGAACACAAGCCAAGACAGCCTGCTGCAGCTACATGCCCCAACATCACGTTACAACCAATCAGAGTGCAATGCTACATGCACATCTGCCTTCTGGTATTATCCAGCCTCACCCAGCTAGCCACAATCATTCCCAGCTACTCTACTGGCCTCTCCATGTGCTCCTATAGATGATTTGATGGATTAACATTGAAAAGTTGAAACAACCCTTGGAGGTATCCTACAAAACCTCCCCATCCATATGAAAAAAGATATTAGAAATCTTGAAAAACCCAAAAAGAATCTGATAAAAAAACAGTTATCTGGTAATTTTTACAGAATATGTTTGCAAGAACTGCTACCAACATACACAAACATAATAACTGACACAACAGGCAAGGTGTGTAGAGTTTAATCCATATGTTTCAACACAATTGTCTTCCTCAGTGGACTAGCAAAGAATACAGATCAAAGGTATGCCCAACCATCGCATGTGTTCCTGCCAAAGTCTTCCGTCTGTTGATTGGTGGGCTTTCTCTCTTGGCCCCATCCCTCTCTTCTGCTCACCTAAGGCTACCGTTGCTGCTGCCTGTGCCAAGGTGACGCTACCAGCTCTTGAATTCGAGAGCTGGTAGGGTCACTTGGGCAAGGGCAGTAGTGAGGGTAGCCTTACATGAGCAAAAGAGAGGGTCAGGGCCGACAGAGGTGGCGCACCAATCAACAGACGGGAAACTTTGGCAGGAACATGGCTGATGGTAGGCACCTCTTTCATCTGTATTCTTTGTTAGTTCACTCAGGAAGACAGTTGAGGCATTCTGTCCACAAACATACAATCTCTAGTTGTCATACATAACACTTGACAGCATTTTTTTTTTTTTTTTTTTTAAGGTTCCAGTCACGGACAAAAGTCCACATCAAGGCCGGGTCCTAAT
>JAYMFT010410421.1:0-18283 GCA_038088735.1 Panulirus argus | reverse complement strand
GAGAGAGAGAGAGAGAGAGAGAGAGAGAGAGAGAGAGAGAGAGAGAGAGACACCCTTCTCCATATCCCCATGCCAGAACTAGGTTATTTAAATGAACCTTTAGGAACGTCATTTCATGTCAGCTGCCTTAGTTTGAGATGCCATTGTACCTTGAAATATGCAGACGGGCGATTCAAAGGTCAATCATGTCCCAGGGCTTGACCTCTGGCGATAATCATGTCATTTCCAGGTCACAGTTGTTACTCCCACGCCAGAGATAAACATAGCAGGACACCTGGACTGTTTAATAAAATCAATAAAAAGAAGAAAGTAAAACACCGTGCTCCGTTTTCTTTCTTCTCAAGACTCGTACTTTTACTTACACACGTCAACAGAGAATGATGAATCTTCGCCTTTTGAATCAGAATTTTCATGGTCTTTAGTGTTGAATCTTATTCTACTGCAACGTCTCTTCTACTCATGATTCGTATATTCATTTTGACTCATTTTTTATTATTCATACTTTTCCATCACTGCTTCTGATATCTTGTACCCACCTTATTTTCTTACAAGACAACAATTTCCGCGGATTGTTATCTTTTCCTCTCTATTTTCCATCTATTTTACCTTCGTAAACTCCTCAACACGTTCTCTATCCTCACCTCTCTCGATGGAGAGTGGAGTCGAACCCATGGTCTCAAAGTACTGATGAGCCAATATCCAAAAAGGACATCAAAAAAAGTGAATTACTACGAGCATTTTCAAGTGCAGCTCCTTCACATAAATAAGTATGCAGGAAAAGACCGGATTCTTTGAAGCTGTTGTCCAAATACAAAGAAGAAGAAGAGGAAAAGCGGATGTTACCGAAACCAAGACACTTATGTTGAGAGATGTGAAGGAGCATGAAATATATCTTGCCCAACGACCAAGATGTGAATACTCAAAGGAACATAAAACTGCAATCAACATTCTTTTTCACGAGATTTAAAGAGAAAAAAAGAGGGTATTACACGACATCACAGACGTATGCAAATCTACATTTCAGACAGCAATGAAACATAGGAGAATAAGTTGTAAGTACCGATAGACGGAAAGTGAAAAGGTTTTATTTCTATAGGTAGTTCTCGTGTGTGTTTCTCTCTCTCTCTTCGGCAATATGGTTCCCAACGGCTGTCCGTAGGGATGTGAGGGGGGAGGGACATTACCATACATTTACCAGACGGAAGACCTGCTCATAAAACCACAGTTTTGGCATATAGCTACTACGCCTTCCTGGAGACCCAATCTATCACCCCATCTTTCTTAAACATCTCAGAAAAAAATACGTGCAAGTCATACGCAAAAGCTTCACATATTCAACTTCCGTGTCAAATGCTGTCCCCAGCTGTTTATGTTGGCGTTTCCTCTCTGTTATATGCTGATAAGATATGGGTAGATAACCCCAAGGATTTCTATGTTCTGACTGTGAAATATGGGTTAATAAATAAGTACGTATGTTATTTGTAAGTGAAATGAGGTTTGCTAGGTCCGTAGAGTCTGTGAAGTTTTCTTGAAAATAGTGTTTGGAAACCTATAGAATTCTGGGAACGATAGTGAAATGCTGGTTGTTAAGACAATGGACGTTTCTAAATATAAGTGAAGTTAGGATTTTTCGTTCAGTTGGTAACATGAAGTTTTCTGTTTCGTAGATCTTGTCTCCACCTATAGTGGTTGGTGGGAAGGAGCCAGTCTTCTGCTTTACTGTCCTGTCTCCATCTATAATTGTCGGTGGGGAGGGTCCTTCTGTCCTGACTCCATAGGAAACCTTTCGAATTGTTTTCTCACATCCCATAGGAAGACTTCCGAGCCGGAGGAGTATCATTCTCATGGTGTTCGATGCTACTGGATGCCCCATTGTCTTTGGTGTGTTCCCAACGGACTCATCTCTTTGCCATAGAGTGCGTTCCCTCCACTCAGTCTATCACACTCGTAAATCAATTGAAATCTACTAACTAAACGATAAGGAAACCGTCAAGAATTCTGACCATGTGTTCTGGCCCATATTCCACTACCAATTATTTGTTATTCGTGATTACATTACATTAATAAAAAGGTAAGTTTTCGATATGAATAGAAAAGGTGTTAACGAATATGCTTTTAGCCCAGCCAAGGCTGGCTGAGTGGTGCGCGCACGAGAGGAATTCTCTCCTTGATCTTTCAACGCCAGGCTTCGAAACCCATTACCCACATCATACGTCTCCGTATTTCCAACTTCCCAACCCCCCCCCCCCAAGCGCCTGAGAAATATGAAATGGTGGTGGGAAATCCCCCCTCAGGAGGGTGGGGGAGTAAGGTGGGGTGTGGGAGTGGTGTTGGGAGTAGCCCCGGGAGTCATTAGGGATTCCTCAAGAGCCCCGCGAGGTCGAGATGAAGTATGACCATAACTTTGGAGGAGAATTTCATTAAGGTCAACCTGTAGAATTTCTTTTTTGGAGTCGTCGGGACCCCGCGTGTCCGTCCAGGATGGCACAGAGGTGATTCATGCTCTCAAAAAAAAAAAAAAAAAAAACGAAATCTATCATACTGAGCCAGAGAGAGAGAGAGAAAGAGAGAGAGAGAGAGAGAGAGAGAGAGAGAGAGAGAGAGAGAGAGAGAGAGACCCACCACCACACACACACATCCCTACACACGAATCAGAGTGAATAAATCATGGCCAAACTTTCACATCTGCTGACCCAAAAAAACTTGTTTGGGGTCTCTCTCTCTCTCTCTCTCTCTCTCTCTCTCTTTCATCACGGCTACAGACCACCCCCTCCCCTTGGTTGTCTATTTGATTTAGCACCCTCGTTCATATCGACTCTCTGGGTATCTGCGTTTTGGTGTTCCTTGCCTCATTTGACATTCCTGGTCTCAAAAGGGGCGAGGGTCCTTTTTAGTTATCCCCCCGTAACCACCTCATCACCAGCAAATTCCAATTCCTTTTCAAAAGGTTAACTTTGTCAATTGGTATTTATACACTGGGCCAAGCCAGCCGTCTGACTCATTAGCTACTTCATTTAGCCACTGATTAATATATCCTTGAGAGAAACGCGGTTATGAATAAACGTAGGAGTAACCTATTTGCCTCCACACCAGTGAACGCTCCAGGCATCCGGGTTTAATCGAAGTTCCAGCTCGATAATGTTTGAGAGGACTTCTTTGGCGACGAGGAGCCGAGCACGACGGTAGACGACCACTGAGCACGACGGGTATACGACTCCTCGAGCACGACGGTACGACAATTGAGCACGGCGGTACGAGACCCATGGGTCATAAAATCTTCTCAGTGTACGGGACGCTGTGGTGTAAGGAGACGTCTGCGAATCTCGTGACGATGGACATTTCTCGACGCACTGTCCAGTGTGATACCTGGACCGCAAACAAACACGTTACCTTTTTCTTATTTTACCGTCTGGAAACACGCGTCACAGACCCCCCCCCCCTCCCGTTCCAGTCTGCATCAAAAAATGGGGTCTTCTTCAGCATCCAACACCGCCTCTCCTCAACTCCTCTTGAGTCTCAAGAGATTACGAAGATGGCCTAAGCACCATTTTTTTGTCAGTTCAGCTAGAGACTCTCTCTCTCTCTCTCTCTCTCTCTCTCTCATGCCTTATGAAAGGGGAGGCGAAGACCTCTCGAGCTATGAGGAGCTGTTCCATCTACCATCAAAGGACAGAAAGTCTTATTGTCCAGGGGGTCTGGATGCGCCACAGCAGACAATCCAGGCTTTTCCAGCAGGATTTACGTGACTCGTGGGCTAAATCCCGATGGCCATTTCCGACACAATGACCAAACCACTGGCCAAAAATTCCAGCTACATATTTCTCTCCGTCGACAATCAAACGCGCCATTATCTGTGACACAGGCTGGCTGGCTCGCCCGCCCGCGCCGCCCCATCTCGAACTCGAGGTCCTCCCGCCGCTGCCACCAACCACATCCTCCACTACCACCGCCACCTCTACCACAAACAAACACGGCCACCACCACCACCACCACCGCCGCCACCACCACCACAACCGTCCGTCCACCCATTCCATTCTCTGCTTTTCAATGCACTCAATCCATCTACTTTCGTTTCGATTACTTAGTCTCTAATTCTTATGTCCCCTCAACACACACACACACACACTTTCCCTCATGTACTACCACTCCTCTCTCTCTCTCTCTCTCTCTCTCTCTCTCTCTTTCTCTCCCTCCCTCCTGGCAGTCAGTAATTCAGACGAGCCAGTTAACAGCACCACCACAACGACGACAGCCCCCCTCCCCCCAAACACACACACACACACACACACACACACAAACACACACAAAACTAGCCGTTGCATCGAGTATGTGAAAGCCTCACTTCCCGACCACGCCATGCGTCACACAGTTTTCAAAACAATCGCATCAATACATATAGATATAGACAGATAGATAGACAGACAGATAGACAGACAGATAGACAGATCTATATTCGTCCGACGTAGCGAAAAGTTGTGATAGATATACGGCCCTGAGTGTCCATGGTGGCCCTAAACTAACTCCCCTCTCCTCCTCCCAGGCCCTGACGCCGACCGCTGCAGTGGGGAGAAAAATAAACTGCTGCCTCGGCTGCCGCAGTGCAGGAGAGGAGTGCCTTGTGGAGGAGCGGGAGGCAGTCCTTGCTCAGGAAGGAGGAGAGACCCGCTAGGATATGGGGTGCTCTCTGCGTAGGAGCGGTGGCGGATGGGTACTGTGTGTGGGAGATGTAGGTGCTTTGTGAGGGAGAAGGTGTGGGAGATTGTTCTGTGTGTAGGGGAGGGTAGTGAAGATGCAGATGGAGGGGTCGGTGGGATTGTGTGGAGGGGTGATGGTGTGTGGAGGGGGTGCATAAGGATATTTCAGTGTCTTTACGTGAGGCAGGAGTTGCTATGTAGCTCTACGTATGGGGACAGCGGGTTCTTATATATAGTGGTGAAACCGATGATGGAGTGGGTTAAGGATACTATGTGGAGGAAGAGAGATTGGAATGGGAGACCTTATTTACACTGATCTGTAGACAGTAATATGACCAGATTGGTCCACTGTGTTGACCTCCATTACCTAGCCTTAAATCACACCCTAAGACCTTTCATTAACTACCTGTAACTACCAGTACAGAAGGGAAATCTGATGACCTTTGACTAAACCAGCTAAACTGACAATTCCACTCAGTCGTCACTAACTGAGAGCTAATTCTCTTTAGTTATCACCAAGTGAATACCAATTTTGTTTCCTCGTCACCAATTTGATCACCAATTCTGTTTTTAGTCTTCACCCATTTCAAGCAATTATCGCCAATTTAGTGGTACACCGTGAGAACATAAACACTATTGCCAAAACTGCTCAGTTATCGCCAATTCACACTAGACCTCCTATGATAAAATTGGCTCCTACGATCACAACAGATCGTTCATCTCCCATTTTTCCCTTGTCTGTCACCATTTATTGCCTCACTCATCTGGTTCCCCACTAATTACCGCACTTATCCTAATTGCCATCTCTTTCCTAAGGGATTATGGGATTATCATTCATTTCCCCACTGATTACTATCTATTTCCTCACTTATTGTCTTATGTTTCTTTACTAATTAACTTATCATTGCTCACTAATTACCCTATTCAGTACTTAATTACCTTAACTTTATTTAGTCTACTTCTTTATTAATGACAGTCTCTTTCCTGACTAATGACATCGTCCTCACCTTTCCTTCCTTGCTAATTACATTATATCTATTCACTAATTACCTTAATCTTTCCTCGCTAATTATCATCTCTTTCCTCATAAATTACTCGCATCTCCCTCACTAATCATCCTATCTTCCCTCACTAATTACCCTATCCACACTAATTATTCTTTTCCCTCACTAATTAACCTCTCCTCACTAATTACCCTACTTTCCCCCACTAATTACCCTCTCCTCACTAATTACTCTCCTACTCCCTCACTAATTACCCCCTCTCTCTCTTTCTCAAGAGAGAAACTAGGGAAGTACGTTCAAGCGAAAAGAATGTTTAAGCCCACATAACCTTGTAGTCCAAACCGTCACACAGCCCCTTCCCGTCAACTCCACAAAGAAACACAGGTGTTCGCATCGCCATTAACAACCTTTCGGAGGGAGAAGTTGAGGACAGACCAATATTGGGCTCTGTGTTCGCCGAGGACCTCACTAATACACTTGCGGGTCTTGCACCTAATTGAAGAAGCCACACGTGTCCACGGCTTAATATAGAATGAGAAAAAAGGAATGCTTCCAAAGGAAAAAAAAAAAAAAAAGAGGTTCGAATACACACCGACGCCGGGGTTCAGAGTGAAAGGACCAGAATCGTGAGCGGTCGAGAGGGGGAAAATTAGGTCGGAGATGCCGTACAAAAATTCGTCCGTTCTGTTTTTCGCGTCTGCTGACTGATTGTTGTCTTCAAAACAAGACTTAATCTTCGTGGTGGGCCAGACGACGGCCTGTCTTGTCGTCAACAGCCCGTCCTGGTGGGGTTTGAGGGGTGGGTTGGGAGGGAGTGGCGGGTTTAAGGAGGTGGGAACACAGTCGCTCCAATAGATGATCAGAGGCGGCTTTACGAAGAACACATCTACTACTGAAAGACGTGATTGCTTTACAATAAAGGAAATTCTCGTTATTCCACACAACAGTGGATCTCAACACTTTTTTTTTTCTTTTCTTCAGTGAAGGCATCACACCACAGACTCATTCATCAAATTTTGCGACGCCTTTATTCCGCATCATTTTCCTTAAACTTTATCTGAAATCTGAAATCACTGGAGGCATTTTTACAACTTCTACATAATGGGTATAGAACCATTAACTAAACCTGTTATAGAAAAACAGAAAATCTGTCAGATTTGCTCTATAATGTGAGAGACGAAATATGTTAGGATAATCCATGAGTGAAAACTCCTGTAGCGGCCCCAGGAGGTGTCTAAGCAACCCGGATGGGAACTAGTCCCATAAGGTCAGAATTATGTGGTTCTTGACGACCCGATCTTTCTCTCTGGGGCAAAAAGAAGGTGAAAGAATAGAGACTTACAAATGGTGATAACTTTATACCGCTACGAATGTATAAAGTGCCTTTGCCACACGAAGTACAGAAGGACTTCCATTTTCCAGGCCGTGGTGACCCTGCATATCCAGAGGGAGGCGACTGCATTGCTCTAGTAAGGGTAAACTTTGTCGTTCCAGAAGTTGGCTGTCTTAAAGTGGGAGGAGACGAGGTGGTCTGTCTCTCCAGAGGGGTCTGGATCCGCGTGAATATTGTCACTCCGGAAGAAGAGGGAACCTGGTAGCGTGGAGAGTGTTGGGAGAGCAGGTATGGTGGTCGTGAGAGGAAGTGTTTACCCCTTGAAGGAGGAGAACGATCCTGATGGTCGTGATGAAGACATAGCACTCCAGAGGTGTCATAATCCACATAATACCATCATACATCGAGGCCAAGATCCCAGTAATGAGCTGTGAAGCTGTTAACAACAGACTGAAGCCCATATATACATGTAAAGTATACATAAAGGTTGAGTGTGTTGGATGCAAATGAATAATCAGACGAGGTCAAGACTGATCGGGAAGTAGGTTCCCTTCCAATTGCTCAACAAACCTGACGCCGCTTTTTCTCTGCCACTCTTCTTCCTCTTTTCCCTCTCGCTTTTTCTCATCTCTCACATTCTTTTAACAGACTTTGTTACCCTTCACGCGCTTCGCGTCTGGACTTCACCCTAAAATCACAGGTGACTTAAAAATGAGGTATTTAGTAATATTTCAATACTAGCCTCATTTCTTTTTCACTCATCCTTCTGTTCATCTTTACATCAGTTATTCAGTATCTACAGCCCCTCTGTATGTTCTTTCATCTCCATTCTTTTCATTATGAATGAACTCTTTATCAGATAAGTATATCTAATTGAGCTAGTCTGTATATAGACTTTTGTCCCATTCATCCGTTTCCTACCTAAATGCTTCCCGCAGCGGTAACAAATATAAATTTGATCCTCAAAAGATTTTAACCGGGAACAGACACACATGATAGCTGAGGAGAAAGCAAAAATCCAGACTATGAAATGAGCTTAGAAATGAAGAGACGAAGATTTGATTAAATATAAATGAAATCCTCAATACAATCCTTCTGGTGTGTGTAGGGTACACAGGTGCCTCGCAGGTGTGGGGTGAGCAGGTGTAACGCAGGTGTAAGACGAACAAGCGTAGCGTAGGTCAGATATAACCAGGTGTGGGACAAATGTGGCGTAATTACCAGCGCCGCCGGTTTGACCCAGCTCGGCACAGAACGAGTCAATGATTACGGTGTTGCGCGGGCCTACGGTGAGCGGGCGTGTGATATAACCATGTCCGTCAGGCGTGGTTGATCGAGGGCGTGGGTCAGGCCAGACGGGTGTAGAAACACCATGTCCTCTGCACTTTTCCCTCTCCCCTGTGTACAAACTCCACGTAAGCCCGAGCGAAGACATGGGTCGTGGTGTGGGCCAGGGAGCAGTCGGAGGGTGTGGTGAGGAGAGCAAGGTCTTCTCTCATATGAAGGGGAAGGCGGTAGCGCGTGGTGTTGTAATGCCACCCTTTCGTCAGTCAAACTTTCGCAACTTCCTCCTACAACTTCACCCCATCCATATTCCTTATCTTGCTGCACCGTCTGGGGTGGAATGTTAGTTACTGACGAAGGCCTTGAATGAGGGTTCTGAAGGCTGGGGGCTCGACAGACTCTGCAAGATTACGTGATTGTTACCTGGTGTCTTGCTGTGGTTTCTTCACGTGTTACTAAGAGACTCGTGTTGTGACAGGGGAAGTCCCCTTCTTCCCGAAGGCCAACAGAAAAAGAAAAAATAGCATTGACCCTGATTTATTAGGACCAGACGAGATCGGAAGGCCCCCACCAGATGGCATCTCTGCGGCCACCCCACCTGCAGTACCAGCTCGGCAGGCAAGATAATGCGACAGCAGACGCAGGTGACACATTTACCATAGCAGGTAGCATGGGAGGGAGGAGGGGGACCTGTATGTCCGCCCTCATTTTTGGCCTCTTCAGCACCTGACACCTTATGACTCAGAACCCTGGTGTGGGAAGAACATTCGACGCACGCTGAATCTTCAGTTTCATTCGTCGTACGAATCTACCACTTGCCATGAATATCCACATTAACACTTCTCTACGCTGTGTCTAACCATTGCTCGGTAAGAGAACTGGTCTGGGGCAGAAGGCACCGCCCGCGTCAGGCTACAGGTTACCACACCTTGGGTTATCTAAATGTTAAATGTATGTAAACAAAGAGTCGCCAATCAAGCCCGTTCACCGTGTTGGTCAACGCCAAAATCAGGTTGCGCTTGGTCCACTCCGCCTCCCCGTCATGTATATATTCATTTCTGCCGTGACGTCTGAGTCGGATATCATAATTTACTGCGGGTGAACCCGTGCCTGAAGAAGGCGTCGTGTGTGCCTGAGCAGAGTGAGGGCGAACAATTGGGCCCAGGAAAACGGAACGCGAAGAAGCCATTGAGATGAAACTGACGAATGCGACAGTTGTATCTACCGACTCCTCGGTTAAGATGAATCACGGGGACATGGGACGACCACACTAGGGGGTAAGGACTCGTGATGAATCAGGCACTTATGTCACCAGAGGAGGAACGACAGAGGCTCGAAACACCGGACGGCAGCGCCGTCTGTCGGTGATGGCCCATCGGCCGCTGGAGGACCAAGGGGGACCACTCACCGCTGCCAGCCGGACTGGTCATCAACCTTGGGCCATATTTACAGCTGACCTTCCCGTCCTCCGACCTCGCGGCTACCCCCCACCCCCACCACGGGGCGCGGCGTGTACGCAATTAACAACCCCTTCAACCATCGCTCTCCCCTCTCCCCTCCTCCTCCTCCTCACCGACTTGCAAAACCCACAGTACCTCATTCATGTTGCAACAGTTGAGGGAGGGCGTCAACGCGCGCCGCAGCCGCCCTGACCCGACGCGGCGGGAGGCTACACACACACACACAGAGGCCGCCCTGTCGCGTCACCTCCTTCATCAGACTTGTATGGCAAACGCCGTCGGAAAGTATGCGGCGCACCCTGCAAGGTTTCCGGCTCTGTATGGTGGCTACTTTGGAGCCTAAATTTTTTAAAGATGAACTTTCAAACTTCAAAAAGTGGTCGGAGGTATTTTGTGTCCTCTAGTGTAGCAGTGTGTACGTGTCAGGTTAAGTATGTATAAGGTGGTCTACCATTACAGCTATGATTTCCTCGCTCTACGAGATTGTGGGAGACAAAAATTTCTGGTCGTATGCTTGATCTTACAATCAATGCAAACAGCGACAAGCCAATGAGAATTTTGATATCTAACAATGTGGTCCATTAATTAACGAGTGTAGGACAGAGAGAACCGGGCCCTATGCACACCGCTCGTAACGTCTAACCATTCAGAGATCTGACCATTCATCACTTCTCTCTGATCACGGCCAGTCAGCTGATTTCCCAACCGCCAAAGTGCAATCCCATTTAAACCATGTCACTTAATTTTTTCTTGTAACCTTGACACGAAACTTCCTCAAAATCTAGATAGATGACATCAATATATTTGTACTTATGCATTGGCACATATGCTCCGTCTACTGTTTTGAAAGTTTTACTGAAACTTTTTCAACGAACGTCCATATCGCAGTCAGTTAACGGCACCTCTCCATCCAGTAGCCCCATCTAAACGTAAATATTGGCACATCAACAAAGATGGCTGGAATAACTTACAAAAATTCTTTTCTGGCTTTCCTCGGGTAAATCTCTGTCTGTTATGTGGTGACGCTTCTGTCTCCGCCAAACGCACTGCAGAAGTCATTCTTGCGGCAATGGAAGCATTCATTCCCTCTCCTTCCAAGACGACCTCTTCCTTCAATCATTGGTTCAGCCGTTCCTGTTCTAAGGCCATTCAGGCATATCGGGCTTGGAAAAACTCTTCTTCGTCAGAATCCCATTCATCCTCTTTTATAACTGTCCGTAATCATTGCAAGCACGCTATCCGGGAGGCAAAGCGTTCCTATGATTCAAAGGAAGTGCGATAACCTTTCCTCGTCATCCACTGATAGGTCTTTCTGGTCTTTAACAAAGGACATCACTTAAAACTGTCGCTCTACCCTTCCTTCACTTTTCCGCTCTGACGATACTATAGCTGCTGTCTCCGTTGTAGACAAAGCAGCACTCTTTGGTTCCCGTTTCTCCTCTGACTCCACCTTGGATGACTCTAACATTCCCTCATCCCCTGATGCTCCTCTTACTATTACTCTGTCTCTTCCAGTAATCTCTTTTCGGACTCAGAGAAGCTAAGACATTATCGACCGAGGGACGCGTGAGATAAAGAAAGCTTGAGAGACGAAGAGAACATAGAGAGAGAGAGAGAGAGACACTGACCTTGCTCGTCGGGGGCCACGTATTTGGAGAGCATTGCCCGGATGGCAATGGCGCAGGAGTTGACAAGGAGGGCAGCCACGGGAGCTGTGGGAAGGAGGAGAGATGTGCACAGATAAGCCTCCTGCCTCGCTTAGGAGATGGTGTTGTCACTGTACATCCTAACCTAACCTAACCATCAATAGTATTATAAGTATGAGTCTATAATGAACATATAACATCATCAAATATCATAAA
The DNA here is from genome assembly GCA_038088735.1 of Panulirus argus. Taxonomy (NCBI): domain Eukaryota; kingdom Metazoa; phylum Arthropoda; class Malacostraca; order Decapoda; family Palinuridae; genus Panulirus; species Panulirus argus. The sequence goes on along the minus strand of JAYMFT010410421.1, from coordinate 6,646 downwards.
TATCATAAATAAATTATCATACGTATCATATATGAATTGTTATAAGGTATCATGGATATGAAATATATATCTTTCATAATCTATGAAGACCATTTCCTTTACTGTAAACACTAAATTATATTAGAAAGAAGAGATTACATTAAGAACATTCCTTTAGAGATTTACTCCATCTCAATGAACTACTTCACTTTCTAGAATTTTTTTTTTTTTACATATACAGTAAATGAGTTCTTTAGTGTAAGTCTTTTACAGGCTAAAAACGCATCAGCTTTGTCGAAGATTTCATTTCTCTTCATTGAGAAAAATTAGATAAAGACATTTACTGAAGATTGTACTGTAGGCATTGCACACAGCTTATTATAAGGCCAAGACTTAACGCGAGCGAATCATCATTAGCAAAAACAATACTGTGTGCAGATTAACCCAATCAGAGCCGACGATGCCTCAAACACCACTCGCGAAGGCCTGAGGCACAACCCTACTTGAACTGCGCCTTACCCAGCCACATGAAGAAGAACGTCTCCACAGTCACCAGCCCGTAGAGGACGTAGTCGAACACGGACGAGAAGGCGCCCACCATCGCCAGCGCGTTGTCGGACACCTTCAGTCCAGCGCTGAGCACGGGCACAGCGACCAGAGACCCTTTGGGGAGTAACGGAGAGAATTCGTCACAAATGGTTAACATTCTAAGAATAAATATATACATCTATACATCCATTTGTTGATAGTTATGGATGGGACTGTAAAGAAACATTTATAAACTTCCTCTCACTGATTCAGTTTAATGAAACAGCTTCGTGCCTACGTGAGCAAGTGGTACTCAGAAGCCCACAAACACACACACGTAACTCATTTCATAAATCTCAGAGCCAATGGCTCACAAGAAGACCGGTGGATGTATTTCAAAGGGTGCCATGGAGAGCCACGGGTCGACCAGCAAGGGAGGAAACATACTTACCCAACGTGGACAACAGGTTTTTGTAGGTATTCCAAAGGCCGTAGTCATCAGCTTGCCAGTTGAGGACCTGGCGGGTGAACAGGTACATGTAGGCTCCTGTAGGGGACAGAGAGAGAGAGACAGCCTAGGTTAGTGTTGGCGCCCCAGAGTAAACAATTGTCATTGGGGATCACACACTCAGTGGGAGATATAGGAAAGGAGATAAAAGGTGAAGGGATAAGAGACAGACAGATAGTAAGACATTCTTCACTGAAAAGCAAAACATTGGCGACTGACGCTCCTTCTGAATGATTTCCAGTGCCACTCTAAAATCACTGTTGCCATTCCCCGCACCTTGTCCCACTCCCCAACACGAGCGTTGATACCACACACAAATGATTAACCCCAAGACCCCTCTGACGGGGCTACTGTGGCTTCAGGGCTGCGCTACAATCATTAGCAGGGAAACGATAAACTTCTTGAAGTGGGAAACTCCCCGACGAGACTGTGCTCCTAACTTTATAACAGCGAGCATCGGGGCGGCGTACTGGGCGACCCCCTACCTCGCCTCCCACTCACCAGGCCTCCGGAGCTTGGCATGGAGGTCGACCAAAGGCCCATGGGTTGCCTTGAGGATTTCTGCCCTCTGTCTTGGTTTCGGAATGATCCAGTGATCATCCTCCACATGTTCTCAGCTTCGTATGACTGTATCCCCGTCATAGCCGGGGTATATCAGTATCTCCGTCGCTTCGGAGGACGACTGTATCTCCGTCATACGGAGAGCGACTGAAACCAGTATGTTTTTGCCAAACCTGTTCGTGTTTTTGTCGTCTTATGAGCAGCCTTGGGCGGACTTACGGCGCGCAACTCCGTCGTTCGACGGAATGCGTCGTCTGGTCTAAATAACCGCAAACTGTTAGAAACAGACAAAAAGGCGTCGTCTCGCTTTCCGAGACAATCTCGGGAACAAAAAGGATGAACAATGAGCGTTCACAAGCGAACTGAAGATGTAAACTGCGCTGTTAAGGGTTCCCACTCTACACCTACGCCACGTGAGGCCTACCTCGCCTTGGGGCTCCCACGTGAGGTTCACAACGCCCACGGGGCACCACGTGAGGCCCAGGCTCGACCAGCGGAACCTCCCAAAAGAAGGGGAAAAACACAGGCGACGACGGGTACAGGACGGCTGGCCTTCCATCCACGCACAGCGGCGGTTCTCGACACCGCCCACAGTCCTCCTGACGATGATGCGTCATCGTCAGCGCCCTCTACATCTTCTGGCCTCATCTGGGGTGCCCCTACTTCACCCTCTACACAGCAAGAGGCCCTACGTTCAGGCGGGTTGGGGTGGGGGTGCCTTAGAGGAACCCCAATCCTAACCCACGAGCACCTCCAGGCAAGAGAACTTCGTCTACGGCCGCTCCTGCCACGCGTCGTGACGCCCCGGGTGCAGGGCCGATCTCTCTCATCACCCTTGAGTCAAGATAATGGTATGACGCACGTAGGCAACGCCCGATGATCAGGTAGAGGGAGACGATAATAGCCAGGTTGGGGGATGGGGGTGTCGACCATGATAGCCAGGGAAGGGGAGACCACGAGACCCAGCGGTCCAACGAAGCGCAGCCTCTTCACAGGGCAGCCAAAGGACAACCCTGCCGCTACTTGTGTCCAAGGGGCTCTGTTGGCTACACTGTGGTATCAAGTGTGTGGTATACTGAGGGAGGGAACGATATACTATTGTCAGCATGAGGGAGGGAACGATATACTATTGTCAGCATGAGGGAGGGAACGATATACGAACGGTATGCTCTTGTCATACTGAGGGAGGAAGGGATATACTATTCTCGAAACGAGGTAGGGATGGATATACGGTAATTTCTTTTCCGGTCCAGTATATCCAGAACCAATACCATGAGTGACGCAGGCTTGATGTATTCTTCCCGAGATTTGGGAAAGGATGTCTTACCCTTCCCCGTTTTCTCTACAACGAATGAGTTAACTCCGCACTGTATCTTGAGAGGCTCCTGGTGTTGCTAGATCTAGGACCCCTTTTCTAGAAGCCTCTGCAACTCCAAGGCTGCGCTGCCACCAGTCGCAGGGGAATGATGGACTCCCTTGAGGAAAGAAGTTCTTCTGGCGAGATGATGCAGCCTCGCTAAAGGCTACTTTTCACCCGCGGTGTAACCTCGAGCAGGCAAAGTCCGGTAACACCCCACTATTAAAATTGCCAATACATACACCTCAAATACTACTGTGTATTGGCTACGTATTTGCTAACACGTACGTTTATCCCCAATGAATTATTTGGATCCTTTGTTCACAACAACAGAAACATTTTTTACGTCAGTGCATCCCAAGAAAACTTCACATTTTCGACTTTTAGCCCACGAAAATACGAAATAAGAAAGGATTCGCAAAGGCCTCAGAACACAAGTGGAGAGGCGGGCTTAGGGAGGTAAGTCTTGGGGTGGTTTCATTGGATAAAAATGTCGTTTATATGGAAATCCTGCAAAATCCGGCGGGAAATGTGCCCGGCGTATTTCTCCGCTTGTGGGAGGTTGGTGGAAGCAGGCAAACCCCCAGCTGATCCGGACGAGGTTCGATGTTACATACGACAGCTGTTCGGCGCTACGTAACGCGGCGTAACAATGTGTAACCTAGTGTAACACCTCGCTTGTAAGTTGTGAAACTATGGGACTTTTAGTCACACTGTGTAACAAGCTTCGACTGACCGTAACACCGCGTAATAAGACATATAAAGTACCCTAATTACTTCTCATACACAATAAAAAAAATGTCATACCTCAGTGCAGGGCTGTAACACTGTGAAAGGCTGTAACCCAGCAAGTATAGCACTGTTATACACAGTGTTAAACTGCGTAAGTGTAACATTACGTAATTTCGCGAAACACCCTGTGACTTAAAAGTGTAATACAGTGACACTCCTTGTAAACACGTCGTGACAAAGGGAGGTAAGTAACAGCTTGTGACACGAACACTTCAGTCTCGAAACGAAGTCGTCTCACAGAACAAAAACGGCGAGACAAATATATATATATGTATATATCTGAGGTCGACGACTTCCCTCTCGGGAAACCAGTCCAGTAATGCGGCCCTGACCACTGTACACCCACAGCCAACCAGCCCTGACCATCACTTGATAAGGACGTTGTAAAAGGGACAGGAATGTGTGTGTGTGTGTGTGTGTGTAATTACCTGTTTGCACTATAGGGAGAGAGAGTTCTATACACTCGTGGAGCACCTAATCTCTTGTACATTCTTTGCTTCATACAACTTTTTGAACTACTTTATTTTGTCCCCATTTACTAATTCTCATTCAACTTTATCCCGTTCATCCACCAAACATGAAAGATACTTCTTTACTTCCCTTAGTTTCATGTTTTGCTCTCCGGCTGTGGTACCCCAATTTTTATCGAAGCACTGTTCATTGCCTACATCAACGTAAACACTAGCTGCTTATCATTCGTGCAATTTTGCAAGTCCAGTGAACTAAAAACGGCGAGGGAAGACATAACAATACTACTGACTGGACAACGTATAGCACCAAAACAGTTGACTGTCCATTTCTCATTCTCTTTACTTTAAGGGAACAAATTTACGTGTCGTGACGTGTGGTCTGAAGCCGCAGTCTCTTTTTCATCTTCCCTGAAGAACACCTTTCGCCATGGGTTTAGGGGTGTGTCTATAGCGAGGTCGGCCACGGCACTAGGAATTCCTATACTCTGACTTACTGCCCTTGGAACATTCCTATTATTTTCGGAGCGAAGAAAAAAACAAATTGGAATCGTCCAGAGTATATTTGACTTTGGTCCACAAAGGATCCAATCCATTCTGTGTAGGATTCAAGAGTCTTGTTGATCCCCGTATCCGAGGAGAGTGAAGATCCGACGCTGGTCGGCAACAAGCCTTGCCCTATACATTGTATATCTGACACCATCGCTCCTCTCAAGCAACAACATTATACACGAGCCGACGCTTCCACATCCTCACAAATTACATTATTGACGCGTTGCCACACTGTCTCGGCTCCCTCCCTCCCTCCTCCTCCTCCTCCTCCTGGCCCCGCCAGTCGAGCTGGGCAGAAGAAGGGGACAGGAGTAATCTTTCGCTGTGCAGGTCTCGCTCAGAGTGAATGTGCTGAGCGAGAGTCATCCCTCGCGTCACACCTCAGCGCTGGCATCGCTATGGTGTAATAAACTCTCATGTTTGATGCAATTGTTTCACGAAGAACCCTGGAAGGATGTGGCCGTGGGAGAGGCGTTGAAGAGTCCAAGTTTGCCAGTGGTGGGGATGACGGTTGTGGTGGTGATGAAGTGTACCACTGTGGTGTAAAGCGTGTCGAAGGCAGGGGACCAGTCTATAGATCTAGTGTTGACGTAGGTGTTGTTTACGAACATGCACTCGCATATACTACACACGGAAGTTTAAAGGGATACACGTATTAATGTGTGTGTGTGTGTGAATACACGTATTAATGTATGCATATGCACTAGTGCATGTGTGTGTGTGTGTGTGTGTGTGTATTTGTACGCATGTATGTGTAACCATGTCAGCAGCACCGTGATCAACAGTGACCTTACACTTTACACACTACAGACATTGACCGTTGATCACATTGGCCAGAAGACAGTGGCTAGAGCGTAGCGCTCACCGCAGGAAAATCTAAAGTTACGTAGAGAGAGTTTTGTGAATCACGTGTTGTCAAGTGTTAAAAGTGCTACAGAGAGATTGCATATATTTGTGGACAGAACCATAGAAGTCCAGGTGTGGGTGAGGCAGAGAGAGAGAGAGAGGAATGCAACTTGACAGCCGCTGAAGTGGAGGCGCGGCAGGGCGGAGGCTGGACGGCGGAGGGAGTGGAGGAGGTGTGGTAGACTGGCGGCCTCACCGCCACCAACACCTCCGTCCACCACCGGCCTCCTCCACCAACCAGCCCGTCGTCGGAGACCCACCCTGGATGCCGGGGTTCATGACCCGTGCCCCCGGGGGTCGAACCCTTGTATTTCGGTTACCGTTGCGTTATGCAACGCGCCAGGAATGTTCATCAACCTCCTCCACCCCCTCCCCCCCCCCACTCCCTCCGTAAATAACGCTCGGGGTAACCTCTTTATATGTAAATTCGACCGCAAGTTCCGCCTCTGTGTGTGAACACTGGCACGCGTTTTACTTGAGATCATAGCAGTTTAAACAGAGCCAGATCACAACACAGGAGACTCCGCAAGTCGGCTGTGCTGGAGAGACGTCCTACATTGTGTCCGGTCATGTCACCTCCATACGACAAAATCTCTTTTGCATAGCCTTGAGAATATCGGGCACGGAGGGGGAGAGAGGGTCCCATCTCGCAAGGCCTGTGAGAGGGACGGGGGCTGGCTGGCGAGGGCGGTGGAGTGTTTGGGGCTGGAAGAGGCGGAGGAGGGGCGAGGCAGGGTAGGTTGGCAGAGGCCGGACCTCAGTGTAGCCGCCTCTTCATTACCGTAGCCAGACGAGTACTCACTCACGTCACACGTCCGCCCGCCAAGTCTCCTACTACTCGCAGTGCCTGCTGGGGGAAGCGACAACGTGCTTGGGCGAGAGACATACATGCAGAGGAATGTCGTACGTGCAGTGGGTAGAGTTATATATATATATATATATATATATATATATATATATATATATATATATATATTATTATTATTATTATTATAC
>JAYMFT010410410.1:0-18283 GCA_038088735.1 Panulirus argus | reverse complement strand
TATCCGCATAAGGTTTTCAGTCCTTTCCATGCATCTTTTGTACTGTTCGTTTTGAATAACCCCTCAATCTTTTCCTTCTAATCTTTTTTGAGTCAGCTATTTTCTTATTAATTTTTTTTTGTACTGCTTTTTGTTGCGTGCTATCACGCATTCCTTTTTCATAGGATTTGTAATTTTGAGACAATTCATTGTTGATTAAGAATAGGTCTACTATGCAGATTCATGGTCACCTAATGGAGAGGAGACCTGCTCAAACACGTGACACCTGCATGGAACTTATACTCTACTATGCAGATTCATGGTCACCTAATGGAGAGGAGACCTGCTCAAACACGTGACACCTGCATGGAAGTTATGCTAACGGAATGCCAAATATATAAGATTCTCAGAGTCTAGTATGACTTATATGAATACAGTGGAAGGTATAAAAGTTTTAGCAAATTTTTAGACCATTAATGTAAACAGACATCAATTTTTTTATCAAGACAAATTATACGATTTTATATAAATAGTTTTATGTTCTACTTATCTTTTCAAGTAAACCACAATATATGATTTGATGTAAATGTGACCATTTGTTTCTAACACTACATATTCCACAAAATCAAACAACTTTTTCCAGGTCAGTAACCACTTTACCCAAACATCAAAATTAGCAATACTTAGTGATTTAAATGAAATAATGTGTTGTGGAGCATGATTACAGCTAATTAGTGTATTCTACAATATTAGAAATACAATAGTGTTGAGGGTTATGAATATCAGGGAATATGTGGGGTTTATGCAAAAGTATTGTGAAACTTGTGAAAAAATCACCAGAATCTATGAAACTTCTGAGCCACCTTATTAACTACAGAACCTAATAGTCTATTCTATGGACTGTTTGTCTTTGTAATCGGAATAATTTGTATTTAGCTTACAATAAGTTTCTCAACAGTTGGGAGTGCTTCGAAAGTTGGGTTTAATAATGTAAAACTAAGTGAAACACTTGTGTAAATCAGCAAAACTCATGCAAACCACACCTTACTTCCCCAAGCAACCAAAATTTACCTCATTTTGGATGTCATTTCAAAATTGTTTGAGTGTTATGGTCTCATGTTTACATCCAGATTTTGGTTCGTGCATGGGTTTATGTATTCTCAGTGTACACTGCCCAAAATATGGAGTTAACATGTCAAGCAAACTTTCTTTACCATGCAGCATTACGCAACAGATTTCGAGTATGACATTCAAAATTAAGGTGAATCTCTGTCCCTGTATGAAGTTTGGTAAGGATTTGATAGGTTCTGTTGATTTCTAGAAGTGGCTAACTTAGTTTTAAGTAAATTAACCCTGCACTTTTCATTCCCATGTGGCCTGTGGACACATTCTTGTGAGCAGGATAACAATATGTGATAGAAACTTAAATCATAGGTACCTCCTATGGAGGTAATGATTGGTTTTGGGGGATGAAGTTCCACGAATTTGTACATTGACAAGGGAAAACTAACGTTTTACAAGTATTTACAAGTACTGTAATTCACAAGTGTTGAATGATGATAAGTGCAAATTTTTAACACAAAAGAATTAGGGAAAGACAAACATTGTGGCATAGCAAGAAATTTTTAAAGATTGATTACTTTTTTCTGGACATTAGGTAACTCAAGTTCCTCTTGTCTATGATTTTCAAAATTCTCTTCTTTAGCAACATTTATTATTACAGGGTGAATAAATAGATATCCCAATCATGCTCCCCTGGTCTGTTTATTCTATACAAGAAATCCTGCTAATCTATAAGAAATTTTGATAGATTCTACAGTTAACAGGGCAGCATGTCTAGAAAAAAATACCACATAAAAGTAGGTGAAACACTCCTTAAAAGTCAACAGAACACATGCAAATCTTACCTAGCTTCATATAGGGGCCAAGATTAACGTAGTTTTCTTTTTCATACTTGATTTACATTTCCCACCTTAGTGAGGTAGTGTCAGGGACAAATGAAGAAAGGCCACATCCGCTCACATCCATTCTTTAGCTGTGTCGTGTAATGCACTGATACCACAGCTCCCTGTCTGCAACCAGGCCCCACAGACCTTTCCATGGTTTATCCTAGAAAATTCACATGCCTTGGTTCAGTCTATTGACAGCACATCAACCCCAGTTTACCACGACATTCCAGTTCATTCTATCATGCTTGGCTTTTACCCTCCTGCATGTTAAGGTTCTGATCACTCAAAATCTTTCTCACTCCATCCATCCATCTCCAATGTGGGAGACCAAATTGGAGATGGAAGATAATATATACCTCTGATTTGTTAATTGCTGAAGTCTGCCATATGGTGAAGAATGTGTTCATGTGCTAGAATGCTTTTGCATTCATACTGCCTCCACTTTTGCTAGAAACACTTTCTTCTGCCTCATCTTGGCCAACTTTCAGTGTTCAAGGAGTCAGCATCCTTAAAATTACTCACTACACAATCCAAAGGCAGATCACCTTCAAGTAATTCAGGATCATCTTCTCCCTGGTCCTGTAAATTTAACAAACACACATTCAATTTCCTTTCCTAGAAAACTCAAGAGAATGTGCTGTTGTTGGCATGGTTGGAGGATGACTGATTGTGGGGGGAAATCATCATACACTGCTATTTCAGCAACCCCCCAGCAGGGCAGTTGGATAGAAATAGAGCTGCAAAACTCAGTGCATAAAAATCTGTTTAAAGGAGTTGCCTTGCTCATGTTGTACATATCCGTCTGGAGAAGTTAAGGGATAAAAAAAAAAGTGTTGCCTCTATTTTCTAATTTTCAAAAAATGTTATGGAGTATTTTATTAGAGTATTGAAGATGTATGGAAGGAGTGAAACAAATTTCGAGTGCTTGGGGCCTGAACATATATGTACAGATATGAACTTGTTTTTACTAAAGACTGGTGATCAAGAGTCAGAATTTAGGATAGTTCAAAACATTCTACTGACAAGTTGTGGTTGAGTTACAGGCATCTGCTGTTGATTAGAAAAGTTTTAGAGCCAAAATGTGATGCTTTGGGAAAAAACAAAAAATCTATGGTGTGTCCCACAAGCATGAGATATATTCCCTGGGAATATATGGGTCAGGACCCTTCTAACCTTCATGATTACACTGAAGAGGCACCAGCCTTCGCTCATCCTATGTAAACCACTCTAGGGTGATTGTAACCATTCACTCATTACAGACCTATCCTTGGCCAATCAGTGACCATCACTGGGCTGATGTCATTAACTCACTCATTTCCAACCACTCAGATTGCTTGTTTCTCCGAGATTTTGCACAGTCAAGATGTGTTCCATGCTGTTAGCTGTTTTTTTTAGGGGTCATTCTCGTTTTCTTTCATTTTATTATCATTCAGTTTATATTAATGGTATACTAATAGATATATCTTTAGTATATATATTGTATTCCTAACATAATTAAGTTTTTTCCAGTATTACCCCCTCATATACTTGCATGTTTATTGGTGTGTTTGTTTATCCTTTGATATTAGTATTGTAGAGGGTTGTTAAAACCAAAGTCCTGAAGTAGCATTATATGGTGTAATAAAATTATTAAGTGTTTGGTATCATGATACTGTTATGTATCTCCTTACACCTCCTTGTCCCTCTCCTTGATGTATATTTCCTTTCCCTCAGTGTTTTGGTTGTTTTTCAGGGCCTTCTTAGGAGGCTATAAGTGGATGAGCCACATATAGGGGAAGATCACATAAGGTAGAGAATAGAATGGAATCATTGTAGTATATAGCAGCGGTACTACTTTGAACCCTGGGGTCAAATTTCAAGCAGTCAAGGACTCCTCCCTCTTGTTTCTGTTCTATTGATCTTGGTTGATGTTCATTAGACAAGGAGCTCCCAGAACTTGGTCTGGGGAGAGGAGAGTATCTGTCTTGTGATAACTTAGTTTTTCTCACAGAACCTAGCTTAGGAATGATCATCCCCGAATCAAAACTGGGTAGTTTTATCTACTGGCCCATGTTCAGTGGCATCCCTATACCTCTGCCAGTGTAGCTGTAATATTCTGCAGGACAAGGCTGCCCTAAGGGATAAAATAATTGAGGTAATCCTTTGCAGGGTCAGAGTTCTTCCTAAGCATGGGGATTTAACCCCATAACATCTCACTAAAGACATAATATCTCACTTAGATTTCCCTTCCAAATCTCAAAATTCACATATTTCACGTTTTTTAAAACGTATTTAACTTCACAGTTTCAAAGATATTCATGAAAAGAAAATCTCTTCATGAGTATATTTCATCCATTCACTGTAATAATGTGTAGAAATTTTGTAGATATTCCAGCTTGAGTTAAAAAGTGCAAGAGTAAGTCTTCTCTGTCAAGTAAGTTCCAACAGCTCACTTGAAAGACAAGCTTCCTTCATGTTTAATTGTATATTTTACCTACATCAATAAACTAATTATTGATTGTTACTGTTTTGCTTGTATCATAATCTTTACTATGTTTTGCTTATATCATAATTTTTTCTTATGATTTTTTTCTGCAATTCATTGATAATATTTTCATAGCAGAAAAACTATAAAAGTTTGTAAAATTACAGTACCAGTAGCACCAGTCAGACTTAGTGTTGTCAAAGTTAGGCAGGCCCTGGCAACACTGCCTCCACTTTTGCTGGATGATCTTCTCTTGCTTCATAATAGTCAACTTTCAGTGATGGAAGAGTCAATGTCTATATAATCATTCTCCATGTGACCGAGGACAGATAATCATCAACAAATAATTAAGAATCATCTTCTGTAAGTTGTTCTAAATCTAGCTAAAGGCTACAAAATTTCTTTCCTAGAAAACTCATGAAAATGTGCTCTCATGACTGACTGTTGAGAGAAATTATTGTGCAGTGCCATCTCAGCCACCACCCAGGCTTGATATGTGGCCTTGAATTGGAAATGCCAAATCATTACTTAAATATCTGTCGAGTGGATTGGCTTAGCTTACATAAGTATTCATCTATAGAGGTGGAAGGATGGAGTGAATGGGGTTTTAAGCAGTTGGGGCCTGAACATGCAGGAGGGTGAAAGGCGTGCACAGATTAGAATGAAATGGAACGATGTGGTATACTGGGGTCAACGTGCTGTTAATGGACTGAACCAGGGCACGTCAAATGTCTGGAGTAAACAATGGAAAGGTCTGTGGGGCCTGGATGTGGATAGGGAACTGTGGTTTTGGTACATTGCACGCGATAGCTATAGACTGAGTGTGAGCGAATGTGGCCTTTTTCATCTGTTTCCTGGTGCTTCATCACTGACGCAGGGGATGGCGATGCTATTTCCTATGGGGCGGGATTGCGCCAGGAATTGATGACGGTGAGCAAGTATGAATATGTACGTGTGTATATGTGTATGTGCGTGTGTATGTATATGTATGTACAGGGGCCTATCAAAAAGTTCTAAGACTAGGCCTATGTACGAGAAAGTACTCACTTGATTCAAGGTTGGGCACCATCCCCTTCAAAATAGTCCCCTTTGGCAGCCATACAGCGCTCCCAGCGCTGATGCCAATGCTGGAAGGCTTTCTGGAAGTCTTATTCTCAAAGCGTGTGAAGCAGCTTCTGCAATTCGTGCTGGATCTTCTCCACAGTGTCAAATGGCGACCCTTCAGCTGAAGCTTCATCTTTGGAAAGAGGAAGAAGCCGCAAGGTGCCAAATCTGGCAAGTAGGGTGGGTGTGGTAGGGTCACTGTGCTGTTGCAGCCAAGAAATTCACAAGTTATGAGAGCTTGATGAGAGGGTGCATTGTCATCATGAAGCATCCAGTTGCTCTTGCGCCACATTTCAGGCCGTTTCCGCTGAATGTCCTCCCTCAGATGCTTCAGAACATTGCAGTAGAACTGTACATTCACAGTCTGGCCATTGGGGACAAATTCATGATGAACAACCCCACGAATGTTGAAGAAAATTATGAGCATGTTCTTGGTCACACTGCAGACCTGCCTGGCCTTCTTCAGTCATGGATATTTTGGGCTCTTCTAATGTGAAGACTGTTGTTTGGTCTCTGGGTCGTACCTATAGACCCAAGTGTCATCCCCAGTGATGACCCTCGACATGAAGGTTGGGTCGTCCAGGGCATACTGATGGAGATCTTGACAGACCTTGGCACAGTGCTCCTTCTGATCAGGGGTCAGAAGCCTGGGCACGAACTTTGCAGGAATGAAGTGAGTGTTCAAATCAGACGTTAGGATTGCCTGCACTGTTCCATATGACAGCAATGTCCTTGATGGATCTCTGACGATCCTCATGCACAAGTCGTTGAATTGTTTCCACATTTTCGGGGGTTGAGCTCATGGAAGGTCACCCAGACCTCATGTCGTCATCATGTGAGGTTCTGCTGCTTTTGGATCGTGCGTGCCACTCAAAACACCTTGCACGACTCATTCCTTCATTGCTATACACATGATGAATCATGTGAAAGGTCTCAGTTGCAGGTTTACTGAGTTTGACACAGAATTTGATGTTTGCTTTCAGCTCTAGTTTGCTGTCCATGATGAAATCGCAAATGTGCATGTGCATGTGGTCATAAAAATTCCCATAGAACAACACATAATGTCCACAGAATGACTCCACTCAGCAGACTGATTGATGTCGGTTACGCCTAACCCTCACAGCATGCACATCGCAATACTGCCATCTGTTGGCATGCTATGGAATTAGTTTTGGAAATTTTTTATACCATCGCGTATATATGTATATGCTGATATGTATATGTATGTTTTGTGCACATATGTGCATGTATGTATATATGTGTGTATATAAGCGGATGGGTCTTTCTTCGTCTCTTTCCTGGCGCTACCTTGCTGACATGGGAAACACCGATCAAATATAATGTATAAATAAATAAGATGTTAAAGTGTTAAAGAGAAGAGCTTCTTTGGTTGTGGTTTCTGTAGCTTTATGATGTTTCTAGGTGCATTAATCAAGACTGTCTCTCTTTTTATTATGACTTGTTGGGAACTCAAAACCAGGATCAAAGTAAAATGTATATTAGGCTCACTCAGTGTTAATGGTTAACCTTTCAGTCCTGGTTCTGCTATAGGACTCTGTCTATCCCTCCTTTTCACAGTACTTTCTGTGATCATCTTCGGGTTGGCACTCATAATCTGAATTGTGAGTTTTGGGCAGCTGGAAGTTTGTGGGTCTGTAAAATCAATGCCTAGTGTCAGTCACTAATTGGTTGAGGGTAGGTCTTTAATGAGTGAGCAGGGTAGCTCACAAAGGATGTATGAAGGCTGATGTTTCCTCATTATAATCATGAGGTTTGGAAGGATTCTGACCCCATATATTCCTATGAAATATATTTTATGCTTCTAGGACACTGCCTCAAAGAGAAATGGATTTCATTCCTCAAAATTTGAATTTATATTTTTGGTAACTCTTCATGATGTTCTGTTATTAGATACTGGCAGTTATGATTTTTCACAGTTTTAGATGTAGAACCACAACACAAGTTCAAAATCTCTGTGAAGTCAGAAGGCTCAGACCCCTATGATGATTTGCAAGTGGAAGCAGCAGAAATTACTCTTCATTTTGAATATACTCCTACATATCCAGATGAACCCCCAATTATGGAAGTGACTCCCATAGAAAATATAGAAGATGAAGATTTAAAAGATTTGCGAGTGCAGTTGCAAGAGCAGGTATGTATTGGTTTTAGTATTCTAGAATTTGATCTTCTGGATGAGCATATAATAAGCTTTACGGTAAATGTACTTCCTATTAATGCAATGAAGAATATGCTTTAATGTTAAGGATAAGCCATGTGGAGGGAATGAATGGGGAAGGTTGACCAAAAGTGCATGGAGTTGAATTGACATGTAGGAGAGTTAAAAAGAAATGTGGAGTGCAGTGGGAAGATAGGGAGAAAATGCATATGGGAGCAGTGGCAGAGCAAAGAGAAAGTAAGCTAGGAATAAAAAGAGGGCAAAGTGAGTGTATGTATGGAAGAAATGGGCAGAGAAAGTATACTAAGAAGGGGAAGAAATTAAATGTAATAGGAATTTAAAAAGGTGAGGAAGGGCAAATTGAAATAATATGCTAAGAAGGTTACTTGGAAGGTGGAGAAATGAGAGTGGGCAAGGGAGGGTAGAGGACTGAGATAGTGTGGTAGAGTGAAGGGGAGCTCTGAAATTGTTTGCTATGGAGAAGATGGACCAACACAGCATGAGTGAAGGGGAGCTCTGAAATTGTTTGCTATGGAGAAGATGGACCAACACAGCATATCAAGTAGGGAGAAGGATTGATACAGTGTGTTAGGAAGAGGGGGAGGTCTTAAAGCATGCTAAGGAGTGGGAGAGGACAGAAACAGTATATTAGGAAGAGGTTTAGGACTGGTACAGTATGCTTGGAAGGGATGGGTAAGATTGAGAAACTATTCAAAGGAGAGGAAAGGTATAGATTGTATAATAGGAAGATAGGGAGACACAACAGTATGCTAAAGAAATGGGGAGAACTGAGACAGTATGCTTGGGAAAGGGGAAGAACTTAATTAACATGATAGGGGAAGGGAAATTTATCTGAGGCTAAAGTTTCTCTTACTACACAGAGAAGCCCTTCAGAAGAAAACAGCACAGCTTCAAAAGCAGTTCAGTGAGAGGTGACTAAGCCTTTCACACGTTAGAACATAAGCTCTGACATGGTTATGGAAAGCTCATCCAACCCTTTCTTGGTAATTAATGGTTTTTATAATCACTCCTTCTCCAGTGATAAAGAAATATTCAGGGAAGAAAAGAAACAATCATTTGATTTTAAACAAACCAATAAAACAGTGAAGTTTCAAAGTGATTGCATTGGAAAGTGCCTTCATTATTCTGCAGAAGTGTGAAGACAAAAAGTGTAGATTTAAAGGAAGTGTACTGCCATATTTTGACTCATCCTGGGATGAGAAAGTTCTTGGCTTTCCAGGTAGGTAAGGAAACTTGGCACTTCATAGTAATCCCTTTTGGACTAAGTATAATGTAACTGATTTTTATATGTTTAATTTTCAGTAGTTTTCTTGTGATAGCAGATTTGAAATATGTCAAGTAAAGGGGCCTAGTTATGGATGTTTTCCAAAAAGTAGGTTTTGCCTTAAGTGTGGGATTACTGCAGACTGTTCCACATTCAGAAGTTTGTTTGCTTCAAGATCAGTTTGTGCTCCCAAACAGTTTTGCTTTGATCTATTTAGAAGCAGCTACTGCCCTGGTAGATTTGGGAGTGATACCTCATTGTCATTTTAAAAATTTGACAAGAAAATTCAGTCTAGCAGGAGTAAGCAAAATTTCAGATCAAAAGAGTGGCTTTATGTGAAGCAGTTCTCTTCAGTAAAAGAATGACTTCATAAGACACCTGCCACAAGAGCTTTATAATGCTCTGGAAAGGTTAGAATACTGCAGACTGTTCCAGGTCAGTTTATTTGCTTCAAGATCAGTTGGTGCTTCCACACAGTTTTGCTTTGATTTATTCAGAAGCACCTGCTGCCCTGGTAGATCAGGGAGTGGTACCTCATTGTCATGAAAAATTTGCCAAGAAAATTCAGTCTAGCAGGAGTAAGCAAAAATTTAGCAAAATTACAAATAAGAGTGGCTTTATGTGAAGCAGTTCTCTTCAGCAAAAGAAAGATTTCTCAAGAGATATGCCACAAGGGCTTTATAATGCTCTGAAAAGGTGGTCCATCAAGGAAAATCATCAGAAACCCATGGCTTGGGAAACCTTTATGGACCCATTGATGATTTGGGCTAATGTTTTGCTCTTATGATGGTAGGGACACTGTTCTTCAGAGGGTCTTTCATAGGCATGAGTTAGGATGCAGGCTGAGAGTTGTTAACATAGCAGGATATGACTATTCTGTTTTCTGAATGATTTGAAGCTGGGCTGAGTTTATAATGGACAAGGGCACTGCTATGAAGTGTGGAATGATCATTGGATCAAGTCATTGTCTTTTGCTTTTGAAGATAACTTACCACATTCTTACCATAGTAGCCTCTAAGGAAGTCTTTTCAGATGTTTTCTATGTAGAATAAATAGCATTTAGGGCAGTCGCCTTGACAAGCTCAATGAATGTGTCACTAAAGATGATACAGGGAACATCCGTCTTCAAATTGGTCCCATCATTAGGAGTGAACCCCTCAGTTAGATCTTTGTACCATGAAATATGCTTGGCCGTTTTGATACTTGCGTCTTTCCCTACATGACGAAGCTCTGGAACTCTCTACCTCCTCCCATCTTTCCAATAACTATGACCTAGCTCATTTAAAAACACAGTTTTTTCACTTTCTCAAATATTCATAAATACTTTCCCTTGTCTTTTCTTTTTCCGCTTCATAATTCTTTCTATATTTCAATTAGGGCACAACCTTGATGTGGACTTTTGTCCGTGACTGGAGCCTTCATTGTTAAAAAAAATCTCAAGAAGAACATATTTCACAAGATTATTTGCATAGAAGGGGTTGTTGATTGTTGGAAAAAAGTAGCATCCTATAACTGGTCTAAATTATTCTGATTTCTTAATCAGAGGCTGTAAGGGTCAGTGTCATGACCTTAGCCCTTTTTATTTATTTTTTTTTTTTTTTTTTCCCCCAAGACAAGTTGATTCTCAGACTGGCTGGTTTTCAGGTTTTATTGACTGATAGTCCCAAAAAGGGGTAAAACAACCCTGGTGCAAGAGGCTACTGCATATATGCCAGTTTCCTTGCAAGATTTCATGGAATCTCTCTGAAAGTCACCACCATCTAGGAAAGATCCAGTATCAAAATTTTGGGTTTTGAAGTCTTTACCTTTAGAGTTTTTCACACAAATGTAAGTGAATTTGGCGAATGCTAAACACGTGAGCTTTTGCATAATATTCAACCTTCCACGTATAGACTAGAGCACTTGGATTTGGAACTCTTTTCAAGTTTTTTAAGAGATTAAGAATACAAATTAACATATAGACTTTTTCTCACCTTTTTCATTATTAGAATAAAGTTAACAATACTATTGCATTCCATCACACTAGCCTCGTGCACACTCCACATTTAAATTATCTCAATTTACCAGGGCTCTCAGTGCACCTCCAATTCTCTTTTCATTCATGACTACTTTCAACAAGTTTTCCCACTACCATTCATATTGAATATCATTCCTAAACATTTAAGCTCTTTAATGACTTCTACTTCTTTTCCATTCAAACTAATGTTGCACTTGGAGAGCCCATTTCTCCTAAATGCTTAGATATTGATAATGTTGATGCAGTAGTGTTCTACAGTGTGAAGAGAACCTGGGCATGGTGATGGTCTTCACATTAGTCTCACATTCATTGGAGTGGCTCTCCACGTACATGGAAACTCAGGCTCGCACAGCAAAAGAGGAACTGGAACGTGAGAAAGAAGAACTGGAAGAAGCAGAACGGGTAAGTACTGGATGAAAATATTAACTAAGGTATGATGAAACTGTCAGTGGTTATTTAAGATAAATTTCAGTGTATTCTTTAATCAGAAAGTAGTTTATTATGTGAGGTGCTTATGTTTAAGTTAAGCAGTAGTAAATCTAAATTTGTTTTGGTTAGAATATAGGGTACTGAAAGGTAGGCTTATGGTTGGATCTTTCAGTACATCTCAAAATGAAGATTTCAAATTTTACTTCTTTGGCAAAGCATGCTGGATGATGAAATGACACTAAAGCTATCCATATGGCTAATAGGCAGCTTTTGGTTTGTATTTGTTTGTAAAAGCTCTGAATAGAAAAAGAACACAGTAAGAAGATTCAAGGGAGACCAACAGTGGAGGGGATCTATTTTTTTCTGACTAAAAGTTTGACAAGACAGCATTATTGTTTTCATTTTCTTCTTTTTAATGTTTGAGGCTCCAGTCATGGACAAAAATCCACATCAAGGCTAGGCGAAAATTGAAATATAGAGAGGTTAATGAAAGGGCAAAGAAGAGACAAGGGAAAGTATTTAAAAATTTTAGAGTTAGTGAAAAACCTGTCCTTTAAAATGTACAAGGTCATAGTTATTAGGAATGACATGAGAGGTAGAGTTCCAAAGCTCCAAGGTGTCGGGAAAGAAACAGTTATGAAAATGGCCCATCCTTGAGTTGCCAATGGCCACACAGTAATCAAGTGACGTAACGCAGCAGCTTGCCGAGTACTGCTAGGACTTGCTAGTGGCTGCAGCACACAAGTGGCCATGTCTTGAGAGCAAAACCAAAGTAACAGCTATAGAAGAGGGAAAGTGAAGTAACATTTTGGCATAGGGCAAGTGGATCAAGTTTTGAAGTTAGCATGAGAGAGTTGAGAAGTCTGACTGCTTTCGACTCAGCTCTATCAAGTAAGGATGCAAAGCTAGAACCACCTCAGATGTGAGAGCAGTACTCCATACAAGGTTGGATCAATCCTATGTATAAAAGTGGCAATTATTTAGAAGAAAAGAAATTTCAACATCTAAATAGGATTCTCAGTTTCTTAGAGGCAGACTTAGCTATTTCTGTAATGTGTGGTTTCCAAGATAGAGTGGATGTTGCAGTAATACCAAGAATGTTCATAAAATTGAAGAGATGGAATTACAGAACCAATGAAGGAGAGAGGAAAGTTTCGAGGAATTTGAAGAGCGAGGTGGGCAGATACTGGATCTTGAAGGCATTAAACATAACCAGGTTTCATCTACTGAGATATCTTGTACAAGTTTGAATTACTGAGGAAGGTTTAATGAGACAAGATACAGATTGAATGAGAAAAGAAGGGGCAGGATAGAAGGATCTGGAGGAATGCAGTGTTGAGTTGTCAGCATATGAGTGCATTTGGTTATTTGTGGAAGAAAGTAAGTCATTGATAAAAAAGGAAAAGGTACGTGTAGGAGACAGGATAGAACCTTTGCTGATGGAGAAAGGCGGACATGCAGATGCGCAGATGCAGCAACAACCAGAGGTAGATCAGCCAGAAAAGAAGCTAGATATGAGGGAATAAGGTGAGGAAGGGAAGCCAGAAGAGGGGATATTAGCCAAACGTGAGACCCCGTGCCACACCCTATTAAAAGTTATGGATATTATCAAGGGCAACTACATAGGACTCCCAAAAATCTTTCAGGGATGATGACCAGACATTAGTAAGATATGAAAGAATATTACATGAGGATCTTGCCTCATGGAAGCCATACTGATGATCAGAGAGAAGACTGTGAGATTCAAGATGTCTGAGGATATGGGAGTTGAGGAGAGAGTCAGACTTTGGAAATGGTAGATGTCAAAGCAACAGGACGATAGTTAGAGGGGTTAGAATGGTCACCATTTTTAGGGATGGGATGTCCCAGTGCATGCTTCCAGAGAAGAAGGGAAAGTTGTTATTTTTAAAAATAAACAGAACACACAAGACAGCACAGAGGCTCTTTCAGTTGACGGGGATGGACGCATCAGGACCATAAGCCTTATATGTGTCCAGAATGAAAATCACCTTTTGTACAATTAAAAAACAGATTACAGGAAGGGGCATAGGATTAGTAAGAGGAGCATCAGAAAGTGAAGGAATGTTAGAGTCATCCAAGGTAGAGTTAAAGGGAAAACAAGAATCAGAGTTGCTTTTTCTGCAGAAGAGACAGCTATAATACCATCAGAACGGAAAAGTGAAGGAAAGGTGGAGTCACAGAAGTTGTTAGCAATGCCTCTAGCTAAAGATCAGAAAGACCTATCATTGTACAATGAGACTAGGTTATTGCATTTCCTTTGAGTAAAGGAATGCTTTGCTCATGGAAAACATACTTTTTAGTGATTATGGGCAGTGATAAATGCTGAATGAGAGCATTTTCCTAAGCCTGATCCCCAGCCTGAATTGCCTCAAGACAGGAACAGTTGAACCATGGACTGAAAGAAGAGGTCATTTGAGAGGAAGAGGGGATAAATGCTTCCACTTTCGTATCAATTACCTCTGCTATGCGTTTGATGGAGACAGAAGCATCACCACATAAGAGACAGTAATTTACCCAAGGAAAATCAGAAAAGAACTTTGGTGTGTTATTCCAGTCAGCTTCATTGAGGTGCTTATATTTGTTTAAAAGGGGCTGCTGGAGGGGGAGGTGCCTTTAAAACTGATACATTTATGAGAGTGTGGTCAGATGAACCAGGTAGGTGTAAGATTGCATAGCTACAGTGTGAAGGATCAGAGGTGAAAAACAGATCCAGAATATCAGGAGAATGGTCGTAGCAGTCAGGAATATGGGTGGGGTGGGAGATAATTTTCTCTTGATCAGTGAGGATGGAGAATTTGGGGGCTTGAATCCCCAACATCCATATGGGAGGAATTCAACCATTCCTTGTTGTAAACACTGAAATCCCCTTGGTAGAAGATCTTGGCATGCAGATGAGAGGATGCTATGGCCTCAAGGCAGGAGTTTACATCGTCGAAGAAGGATTCAAAATTTGTAGAATTAGGAGAGAAGAAGGCAAAACAAAGGAAAAGCGTGGTAGCTGGGAGACAGCCCTTGAGCTAAATATCATCAAAGTTTGGGAACTCAAGGTCCTCGAGGCATGCAACAGATTTGTTGATTTTGGAATAAGCAATGACACCACCTTTGAACTGGAATTGTGAGTGGAGATTATAGTTGTATGTGAGAGAGAAGCTAGTGAGAACATCATTAGAGAATTAGGTCTCAGGGAGAAGTAAGGTATTAGACAGATTGTGTTCAACAGAAGAAAGGTTATTAGAGAGACCACGAATGTTGGTATAGTGAACAGAAGAAGAGGCAGGTTTATGATAGACGGAAAGGTTGTGGAAGGGTGCTGGTACTACTACTGCCTGAGCCCTTCCTCTCATTGGCAATAGAGTGAGGTGGGAACCTGGAAATTCATAAAATAGTTGGCTTCTTTCATTGATAACTAAAACAAATACACATATATTTTTTATTAGTAGATTTATGTTCTGTGTGCTCTGTATGCTGTACAGGTGCTGCATATTCTAATTGTCTTCTGCAGTACTACTTAAAATTTTTTTAATTCTCTGGCTATTCTTGCTTCTCACATTGTTGCCATGACTTCAGGGATTGGTGAAGTGCAGAGTCAGAGAGTACTAAGAAATCAAAGCCATCAATAAATTTAGACATAGGTTGATGAAGAGACAAGAGTGGGAGTGGTATGCTCTTTTAGAACGGGCAAAAGTGAAGCAGTAGGTTATCATGATAGGTGAGAATTATTATTTTTATTACAACAGCTAGTTTTAGTCACTGTTAAATGCAAGAAAAAACTAGTCTTGGGATGCCTGTGTAAAATATTGAAACTGTCCAGAGTAACTGATTGGAGGAGCTTGTTCATAACATCAGTCAATTCAGAGCGATAATTGCTCAGTATGGAAATTTTCCTCTTACAGGTAGAAGATTGATTGGGTTCATAAGTGTCTTCTCCCAGAGCTGGCTGCTTGTGTGCCCCCACCACTAGCTAGACCACTCAGTACTCAGCAAGCTGCTGCATCACATGATTTTTGTGTGGCCATGGGCAACTCAAGGGTGTGCCATTTTGATAATTGCTTCTTTCCCTTCTCGTCGAAACTTTGGAACTCTACCTTCTCATGTCTTTCCCAATATCTATGACCTGGCACATTTCAAAAGACAGGTCTTTCACTTTCTCAAAAATTCATGAATACTTTCCCTTGTCTTTTCTTTTTCCATTTCTTAATTCTCTTTATATTTCAAATAAGGCCCTGCCTTGATGTAGACTTTTGTCTGTGACTGGAGCCTTCAACATATAAATATAACAAAAAAAGTCAGAATGTCTGATTTTGGTATAATTAAAAGGTTTTAGATTTGTAGTTTGTAAAGAAACCCCCACATTTTTATTTTGGTAAATACTCTCAATTTAACACCCTTACTCTCCTCTCTTGGTTTGTCCCTTTCTGGGTAGCACAAGCATTCCCCACCCATTGTTAACCACTACCTGTTGAAGTGACAGCTTACATGTTTCTGGCCCACCTCTGACCAGAGTCCATCACAGTGATGATATCCCTGACCTTACTCCTAAGGGAGCTGATACATCCTACAGCTCAGAATTCTCTTTGATAATGTGTAGGTTGTACATCTGCAAGTCTGCTGTTTCAAACTTTTTTTCACCCTTCTGTGAATCACTGTCTTTAGCATGTTCTGAAGGGCATGGTGTCCTGTATGTATACTTTTGTCATATTTGTAGTGTATATATATTTTTAATGGTTATTATTATGTAGAGATTACTTTGTTGCAGATTTTATTCTCAGCTTCCCCTACCCATTACATCTGGTGTTTCTCTCCTCTTCCATGCAATTGGTTTTACCTTGTGGTTAAGTTCCATTTCTTTGTTCCTTTGGAGACTTTAAGATGATGGGCCCAAGGCAGGAGGAGTTAGTCTAGAGATTGGAACTAGAATTGTATCACTGTGTTGGCAACAACACTTGTTTTGATTCCCATGAGAGTAAGCCTGGAGACAAACATCAAGTCAAGCCATTGTTTTATTGGTTTGCTCAAAGTGATCTCAAATGACATTTTGGTAGACAAGTGGTGGCTCCCACAACTTGGTCCTTGGGGAGGGAGAGTGTCTAGCTCATTGAAACTGTTTTTAGACAGTGTTACTGTGGGAGTAACCTGTAGACTAATATCACCCCTACCCATCAATCATGATGAATAGGTTGAGTCATTGGACTATAATATCTAGCCAATCCTATACCTCAACAAGTGCAGCAGTGCATCTGGGCTACCCTAAGGGTTCAGAAAATTCAGCTGCAGGGGTTTAGAGAGATGAGCTGTTTTTTTCCAAGGATCTTTGTATTTTCGGTATCCATTTATTGTTCTTTTTGATGGCCAGTTGAAATTGTCTTGCTTCATTGTGGCTTAGTTTGGGGACATTAGAGCCGAACCAGTAAGTTATCTAGGTCTACCTAGTGCTGTTGAAAAATAGTTAAACCTTTTTATTTCTGTTTAGCCATAGGAGTTTGTGTATCCCTTTTGTTTTTGGCTTTTTTCTTGAGCCCCTACCAAGTAAGGTAGCCCCTGTTACACCTGATCACTGTTTTCCATTGGAGATGCCTTTCTGGAAAACACAACTTAGTGAATGCACCATTCATTGTAAACCACTTTACCATTGGTTTCAATCTGATGAAAGAGGGGGAATTACACTCCTGGGGAGAATTTCCAAAATAATTTTCAAAAAAATAAGATTGAAATGCCAAAATACATACTGTACTATACATGTACAGTATTAATCTAAGGATTTAGATTTAAATAAGAATTACAGCTTAAGTTGTTGCTTTTAAGTATAAATACAGGACAATAAGTACTGACATGTTACACTGATTCTGATCTTTGATCCAGGCCAGACACTCATCATTCACTCATGTTCTGCATAATTTCACCTCTGGTACAAGTGATTGTCGTTGCACCGAAAGTCTTCATGTTAGAGGTACTCTGCTTCACATTATCTGTAGTCTCAATGATCAAGCATTAGAATATCTCAAAATTTCAAAGTTCATCTCCAAGTTGAAGTTCCTCCTTTTCTTCACATGAGCACAAGACTTGCATGGGTATTTTTCAATCTTTCAGTAGTTATAGGGAGTTTGAGGAGGTTATATACAGTATTACAACATACAAATGAGAGTTGTATGACCACTGTAATTCATGTGCATCAGAATAGCTGCCTTTGTGGTTGATGCACTCATTAATAAATGATTGCTTAATAGAGCAATCATTTGCTATTGCCGCATATGGTTTTTGTAACTTTCTAAGTTTTTTATGTGACTACATTGATGCATATTTTCATGGACACAGTAATACACAAAATAGTGAAACATTAGGTAGCATTGATTGTATGTGCACCTAAATAGAAGCTTCCAGTGTACTGTGAAAATATTGCTGAGGCAAGGTATTTGAGTCCATGAGGGGATTCAATTAAAGAAATTGATAAGCCTTATTGTACTCGTGATTGGAGTGCCTTTCCCCTGGCTGGTACAATGTTATGTTATTAGATTTGTTTGATGAGGATTGGCCCTTAACCCTTAAATGTTGGCCTACTTAAGTTGATACATGACCTTCTCCTGTCTGTTTAAGTATTCAGCTGACTAAAGATACCATTAATAGCCTATATAGATCTCTTCCATTACCAAGAAGATTAGGGAAAATGCTCTGCTCTCCTCAATACCCCTAAAAGCACCTTGGCCATTGACCTGCAAGTTGTGTTCTTGGTGAACCTGCAGAAAATCCGTAAATTGTTGGATGACTTTGAAATGGTTTGGACATAGGGAACGTATGAGTGAGGAAAGGTTGACAAAGAAGATATATGTTTCAGAGGTGGAGGGAACAAGGAGACGTGGGAGAC
>JAYMFT010410399.1:0-18283 GCA_038088735.1 Panulirus argus | reverse complement strand
CATGTAATTTTAGTGTAAATATAACGTATAGTTTTAAAAGTTACCTATTATTTGGAAAGAAATTGTTACTCATGATGTTGTCATTATTTAAAAGTACATTCTCTCTCATGTAATTTTAGTGTAAATATAACGTATAGTTTTAAAAGTTACCTATTATTTGGAAAGAAATTGTTACTCATGATGCACCGAAGTGTTTTCATGTCTGTAGCTACTGTTTTTAATTATATACAACCAATGTGTACCTATGATATATAATGTTGTAAATAAAGGGTTCTTTAGCGAGTGTAACGGTGATAATACTGTAACTGTTTAAGGTTTTCTATGATGTAAGTTTTAAAGTCTGAACTCCCCAGTTAATGTTGTTCACATTAATTAATTGCAGGAGGAGGAGGTTCATGGGCAGATAAAAGAGAAATATGTGTGTGTGAATGAGGCCGTAAGGGCGGCAGCCAACCAGTCCAGCGGTATCTATTACTTCACGGTTGGCGGACACACGACACACCCCTGCAAGACGCTGGATCCCCTCACATGCTTCGTCCATTCCTTCAGTTATGGCAAGGTCAGAGAATGTTACGTTTCTGAAAGATTTGATACAGAGATTGTCTAACATTAAAGTTCTATTTTTCTACGATCACAGCTTTCCCCATTGACTGTAAGGTAATGCATGCTTGCTTGCTTGCTTGAAAGTATTACAGGCATTTTCGGGGGAGTAATTTTTTCATTAGCCTGTGGAAAATGAACAGTCGTATAAAGCAATGTTTTACATATAAGTTGTGGAAGAATTATTGTTTATCTACTCTCAGTTATTCATTTATCAAAAACAAAATTTCCAATAGATCTCAAGGATTTTTGTTCCGATTCTTGGTTTTGGCAAGAAACAATGCTGTTCTGTATCATTAGCACGAGAAATCAGTGATCTGCAGATCCACAAACCACAATAGCTACAGAATTTGCATTGACAAGTACTCTCTAGTAATGCTAGTTAGAATATCTTTTCCCCCATTCAGTAGTGGTTACGATAAACTTCATGGGTTGCATATGAAAACCAGGAAAACGACTTCTACTTTAAGTATATAATTTAGCCAAAAAGTGCAACAGTTTTAGAAAGGTGTACAACTGAGCATAGAACTTTACTTGATCTTAAACTCTTAATTTTGGGATGATGTTAATGACGTGGAATTTTTCACTCCGTTGAAGGCAGAAATGGAGTAGGTGCATCATAAAATGGATTATACAGGGGTGTTTTGGTATATAATCCCCAATCTTGAGAAATCAAGCAGTCGACCATATCACAAGGAACAAGATCATCGACTAGGAGCCGCAACTAGGCTTCTCCTATCATGAAGAACAGATAATCTAAGAAAATTGCTTGGTAGTATGTTCTTTACCCAACGTTCGTGAAGTATGACTCTTCTGTGAGAATCCTGCAGGGCACAGAAAGCCTGCCACGTACGCCAGGTGGGACCATAGTTATGAAGTGCTGTGATGTGAATGTGAGCGGAGGGGGCAGATATGAATGCATGGCAAATAAGGTAGTTTGTTGTGGATTCTACATTTTTTACATGGGGAGGTTACAATGTATACTTTACAATACATATATGTTTCGAGAAAATATTAATCAGTGACTCCTAAAAATATGAACTGTCGAAGAAAGTAGTGACAGAAAATGACTTGTGAGATAAGTGGGGAATGAGTGGCCATTTGTTTATGGTCAAGAGTGTACCCGTTGGAAACCTGTAGGTATTTTGCTTGGCTACGGTTGGTTAGACGGTTATGGATTATTGGAAAAAAGTGAATTTGCATAGATCTGTAGGCAAACATGGCAACACTCTAGGCATAAGTATCACCAACAATCTCTTTACGTTATCACAGGAAGCAGTGCAAAAGGCGTGCGTTGAGGAGGTATGGGGCAAACGTATCCAGCCGCATCGTGAACTTGGGACGGGCTCCTCTCCTCACCACGCCCACGGGAGCACGACCTCGCCACTTCCCCATGACCAGGGGTGGAGGCTCAAGTTCCTCACGACTGGAGACCTGCAGGGGTACGAGTGGTCACTGCTGAGGTTGATCATGACCAACCATGACCTCCTGGACGTAGGGCAGGTTGGTGTTCAGTTGTCCATAAGGGAGTTACCTTCTGTGACCTAAACAAATTCTGTTGTCGTAATGTTTCAATCTGTGCAGACGTAAATAACAATCTCTTTGTATTTCATAAATTTATGTAGACATGTACTTAGCTTTAGTATCTACGGCTGTAACAGTTTGTAAAGAAAAACTAATGCGCTTTCATACGTTTATATCCATGTAGATGTAAAAGTACTTACTTATGCTTTTAGTCGCGGAAGATTTTGAGCCTGACAAAACTAAGTGTACTTTATGCTTCTTGAAAAGTTCCCTAATGTAAGAGATCAGTACTGCCAAAGAGCCTGTCTCAGGCCCTGGTGTTGTTTACCTTGCAGCTGAGCGTCCATCTGCACCTCCCTGTAGTCGCTGACAGCCCCACCAGCCAAGAGGAACTTGACTACTTCCGGCAGCTGTTTCAGGTACTGTACCCTTCCCAGAGAGTTTACGCAGGCCCTATACCATTAGATGAACTTGCCCAGGTATTGCTGCCATTTACGGGTTTTGAGGTAATTTCTTTAGCCTTGTCCAAGTATGCTATAAATTGACCAACCCGTTTTTAACTTTTTCACCAGGTTTTTGAGGGCCTGACCTGCACCGGCTACAGGCTGGTGAGAAGTCGACCCCTTATCTGCCAGGAAGGCGCTTTGATCTCTCCAGAGGTGACCAACGTGACCCTCTGTCAAGTGTACGAGGTCATCTGGGTCAAGGTCACCCTTTAGGCAAACTGGAAGGTCACGGTAGCCCAGAAACCCAGAGAGAATTTTTAATTATTTCCTTTTATATCATTAGCTACAGGAGAACTTTTAGTGTTGCATTTCAACTTAATTCTTTATCCTGCAACCATACTTAACAGTAATATAAACTGATGAAGATATGATATGTCAGACGGTGTAGGAGAAAGGAGTATTCCAGTTAAGCAATGGTTCCTCAAGAAAAGTATGAAAGATTTTTTTTATGTTGAAGGCTCCAGTCACGGACAAATGTCCACATCAAGGCCGGGCTCTAATTGAAAAATAGAGAGAAGAAACGGGAAAAAAAGGCAGGGAAAGTATTTACGAATTTTTGAGAAAGTTAAAGACCTGTCTTTTGAAATGAGCCAGGTCATAGTTATTAGGAAAGACATAAGAAGGTGGAGAGTTCCAAAGCTTCGACGTGGAGGGAAAGAAGCAGTTATCAAAACTTCACGCCCTTGATACGATTTGAAAAGAAATACTTGTTTCATAACTGGGCAAATAATGAATTACATGCAGACTTTTTGATTCTCTTGAGCAGATTCATAATTAAAACTTAAGACACGAAACATTAAAGTTTAAGATGAAAATTATTTTTGATTACATCAATGATATTATGGCTATATTTTTGAAATTCTGGATATCCATATTAAGGAACTTGTCTAATGAAGCATACATTTTGGTTATAATTTTCAGGCAAGTCTTTATGCGACAGCATTTTTAACATGCCTATGCATCAGGGAGAACCACTACAGAACAACTGAATATATGAAAAGTTGCTAAAGTTATAAGATACAACAATAAACTGGTAGTGCTTAGCTCATATGTTATAAAGTGAAGTGTTTAAAAAGTATGCCCTGCTTCCGTGACAATGTAGTCGCGAGAAGATAACATTTTTCTTTTACTATGATTATCAGATTAGATTATTCATATCTTTAATGTCGTTCCTCTCTAGAATTTATGGAATATGCTAAACTCTAGCTAAAAAACGCCATGAAACCGATAATGTAAATACGCCAAGGGAACTGTGTGAGCGACAGCTGGAGCAGAGTGGATAGTTCTACTCAAGACATATAATAACTCAAGCTGATTGTTGCCTGCTGCTGGATTTTGGGGCCGTGAGAACTGCCAAATTACGAGCAAAGTTTAAGACCTCCATTAGTCGAAAGTAAACTACATGCAAAGCACACAACAAAATGAAAGAAGACATTCATGTGAAGGTTAGTAGTAATCTTTGGTATTTCCCTTGAGAGTTTGTTTTGAAAATACTAAATGTAATCTGGATGAATTATTTTTGATGGCAGTATGCATTATGGTGACGGGAATAGCACTGCCATCATGCCTAGGCTTATTTACACGATAAAGGATGTCCTAATGTGCTAGGATTATAAAGGATGTCCTAATATGCTTTGGTTGAGGGTAATGGATGACACGGCTGCCAAAGTGACGTATAGCTAGAGACTTTAAACGTAATTAGAACGGTTACAGAGCAATATTTAAGGATATGATCACATGATTTGTGTTCTATACTGTGCAAAAAGATCGCGTGAATTGGGTCATTGTGGAAACCTATTGCTACCTTGAAAGGGTAAGGTTGTGAAATCGATTGCCTGACGCATAAACTTCCTTGACGTCTGTCTATAAGTGCTTTGTACCTGAGTCATGATTGCATTAGAATGTTTGAGCGACTGCACGGCAAACAGGAACACAGCCATAGTGGTTGAATAGCCAAATACGCCTATTCTTGGTGTAGTCAGACACCGTAGGTTTTAGGTGGATTAGTTTAGTTAGGTTGGTTAAATTTTAGAAACAATTTGGAATCCAATCCAACCGAACAACCTTGCCCGTTTTATATGGAAATGTCCATTCTATATAGAGAACTTGAACCTAGTAAAATAGTTTGGTTTTCACCTAAATGAAATGGCAAAATGAAATTAAATTGGACAATGTTAGGGTGCAGTCCTTGAATGGTTGATAGAAAGTAGATTAGGTAAATTAAGGTAAATCCATCTACATAAAGAGATACTAAACAAGAAGAAAATCGAGCACAAATATGGAGAGGTGGGCTAGAAATGATCAAACGTTACAAGTCGATTAATAAATGGCCTTAAAACAAAGGAAAAAAGTTGAAAGTCCGGTTTCGCTCCGCATTGCTATACACTTTGGTTATTGAGTGACATTGTTTGCGTGGTAATGTAGTATTTGAAGAATAGATTAACAAGTTGCGGACCATAATTTGGAGCAGTGAATATGATTCTGCTGTATCAAGATTTTAGTGATGAGGGTAATTTGTATCTGGAAGAATTTGGGGTTGATTATTCTAAAAAGACGAAACTTATAAAACCAATATACCCAATGAAAACCCCACCAAACTTTCCCAAGCACTCGAGATATATCTGAATTTCAATATACTGGTTAAAGTATACCAGAGTTATGACCGAACATTGCGCCAACTTTCCACATATTTGTGCCACCGCCCTTCCGGCTTAGCCATTTCACACAGATGCCAGTAACACTTGACTCTAACGTTGGTGTATTTCTACAGCTACTAGGAAAGGTTAGGTGACGTTTTCAGAGGTTCGTAATTTTTCTCTACTACCAACTTTTACATTAATTAACCCCGGATTTTCCAGATAATCATGACCCTTCACCAAATACATCGTCTTATTTTTTATTGCCGAATAAAATATGCACCAAATTATGTTCTGCCACTCTCATTCTACTTTCCTAGCATTACAATATCCAATGAAATACAAAATGACGCAATATCCAAGGCTAATAGTGATGCGGAGCTAAACTTGACTTTTTCCCAAAGAAAAAAGTGATGAGATTCATATTATGGCACGCTTTTTAAAAGATGTTGTTTTTGTCAAAGATTTGTTTTCGGACATTTCCTGAAAAGTTTTTAACAAATATTCTAATCTGTTTACGGTGCCTTAATTGTTTGTTGTTTTCCCATTCATAGTGACCTGAGTGTGTTTGCACGGAGAAGCCGAGGCGTTGTGAGCACGATGGTTCGCTGGTTGGTAGTGGGCATCTCTGGGGTAACGTGTAGCGGCAAGACTTACTTGATACGACTCCTCCATCACACAATACCCGCGCCCTCTGCAGTCATCAGCCA
Source organism: Panulirus argus (assembly GCA_038088735.1). Lineage (NCBI taxonomy): Eukaryota > Metazoa > Arthropoda > Malacostraca > Decapoda > Palinuridae > Panulirus > Panulirus argus. Next base: position 12,307 of record JAYMFT010410399.1, on the reverse strand, counting down.
GGACGAATATTTCTATCCTGAGGACTCCTTCCACCACGTCCCCGCTCCTAGTGGGATCGGTCATCACAACTGGGAAGTCATAAGTGCTATAAACATGGGGAGAATGCTACAAGATGTTAGAAGTATTGTAGGAGCTCCGCCAGTACAATGGAAGATGCCAGCAAAGGAAGAGCAAGACTTGTTTTTACCCTGGGCTGTGACAGAGGAGCACCCTCATAAACACAAGCCTTTATCAGACGCTCCGAGGGCAGTACTTCTCATAGAGGGGTTCTTGCTCTTTGGTCACAGCGAACTCACCGAAGCATGCGACCTGCGTTACTTCTTGACGCTGACGCAGGAACGGTGCTGGGGGCGTCGTCAGACCCGTCACTACGAACCGCCAGACCCGCCCGGGTACTTCCAGCAGTGCGTGTGGCCAGAGTACCAAAAGCACTTAAACCATGTCAGGGAGGTTGACGGGATCAGGTTCCTCGATGGAATGGTTGCACTCGAGGCCACTTACCAATTAATCTTTGATGATATTGTAAGCCTTTTGGAGAATTAGTGTCGTGTCAGTTTTGATGATTACATTTAGTAATGTGATAAGATTTATAACCAAACAACTACATATTAGTACTTTGAGGAACGAAGCGGAAAACAACGTAATGGATTTGTATGGAATTTGCCTTATTACTTATGGGAGATCGGCAATAAACTTTTAGTTAAAGGAACCCACCATGAATTTGAGATTGATAATTTGTGTTTGTTAGATAATTTGTGAAAGACTGAGATAACTAATAGGATTGATGAAATATACAGAGAAGTATGACTCAAATATTATCGTGTATTTGTTGGGTATTACAATATGGAGGATGATAGTTCAGTGGTTTTTATTTGCAGAAGTAGGCTCCTGTGGAGCTGTTACGGTTTTTACTTGTGTTTGTTAAGTATTATGCGTAAGGATTAAAATTTACATATTCTCTTAGGACTCTGTGGAGGAAGCGTGTATTTGTTTAAAGAAAGCCGTGAATTATGATATCTTTTATGTAAATAAACCAATAAACGATGAAAGTGCTTTTCAATCTATGATGCTAAATAACCTAACAAAGAGTTTGTGAGTGAAACTGATCAAAACATTTGCTGCACTTCTGCAACCTCTTCCTGTTGTAATGAATGGCTATGATGATGAACGTATTTTCCTCGAGTGCTTTTGCGCACGTTATTCAGACACTTGAGAGTCAAGCGAGCTCTAGATAATCAAAGCGACGTACGAGGTGAAAACGACCAAAGTCTGGATGTTCGAAGCATAACGCTTCGTTTAGACTTGAAATGTTGGCAGTGATAAGAGCGTAACCTTGAAGGAGTTGCATGGTTTCCTACATTAGCCATATCCATGTCCTATGCACAATATTATCCCATTAGGCTCACACAGCCTGCAGTCATCGTATGATGGGCACAGGTAGGAAAAATTAACATAACCTCAGCCCTGGCGATCCACGATTTATGATTACACGACATATTCCGACTTCGTTTACTGCTTCTAACTGTGCTTGTAGCAACTGAATTATATGGATTTCCAGTGGCATATTGATATTATGTTGCGTGTGTAGCAAAGGTTGCCCAGCTAAACCACAATAATCCGATAAAATCGGAACATACGCTGACCGGAGCAGGTTGATTCAGATGCGATTGTTTTTCGGTAATTTTTCGTTTCATCAGTCTGTGTGCAAAACGATTACAGATTTACTTAAGGATATTAAGTAGATGGTTTTTATTAGTTCTTATGTATCAAGAAACGTCTCCCCCAAGTCCTTAAAGAACAAAATTGGTGTTATTCTCTATTAAGATATTGACTCTCAAAGTACCATGATGAAGTGACACCCCATTGCCATCACCTTTCACCAGTCCTCTACTTTCCTTTCACGTATGCAGATCTGGGAGGACTGGAAATGTGCGATTTGGATTTGGCCTTATGATGAAACTATTATTATGCCAATGAATACAAATTTAGCTTCATACAGACGTATTTTTCTCGCTGGCAGACTATGCAGAGAATCCTGTTGTCAACCAAGGAAAGTATCATTGAAAAGAATGAGCGAGTTATTATGTTTTAGTGCTAAATAACTCTGCAAGAGGAATTTATAACTGATGGTCGTGCTTAACTGTTCTCAACAGCATTCCTAATCGACTTAGGGAGGTGGGGGCTATGAACGTCTTGGAAGGTTATGTTATTTGATTACTTAGAAATAACGATGTAGCGACAGGGGCAATGTGTATCGGTGTAAAAACAAGAACTGATGGAGAAAGGTGTGGTGTTGACAACCCCCTTACCCAGCCTGTGAGTGGCGCTCCTGCAGAACGTTCTGTCCACATCCATCCACCACAAAACGATCAGCCCACCTGTCGACGCTTTGCTACTTCTGCCGGTGTTCAGTCTTCGTGTCGGCTGGCTAGTATAAGAACCGATTGTGTGATGTTAAGAGGTGCTGTGTGTAGACAGACTTTCTTGTAACTACTGAAAGCCTTGGGTACGACGTGCGCTGTAGTTTCGTGACTTTGCTATGGCATGTACTTGACTCGCGTATCGGGACTGCAAGTGTCTTGTTTTTGCGCGCAGTAACGTCGTTTATCGCTTTTCGACATATGGATTGGTCTGTGCGGTGACCTTGGTTTGAGGTATGCTTGTGTTTATACTGTGTCCTTATCTTGATGTGATATGACCTTTAGTTAGAGCGTGTTAGACTTTAATACTATGTGTGTTTTAACCCTTTTTGTTTTGTTTCTTTTAAGCTGTCCCTGTATGTGATATACTTTTACTGCTGTGTTGTGTGTCCTGTTAACGTATTGTGACCAGTTCTTGTATTATTATTTGCATGTAACGGGGAGAAAGTTTTACACTCGTGTTACCCCGTCTCTTAACCTTGTATATATGTAGCACGTCTTCACTCCTACGTATGTATACATGTACACAAACCCTAGTCTGTGTGTGCTGTTATGTGTTCATGTGTTTTAAACTGGTATTGTATGTTGCCACCTACTGTGTCTGTCACCCCTTTACGTTTCGTTGTTGCTGGGTTCCTTCTTATCGTTTATCCCATTGTCAGTCATATGCATTTCATTTTGTATCCCTCCATTCACAATAGCTGGACATACAAATTATACATGGGTTTAGATTCGAAGTTGCCTGATGTCATCCGGGCTACATTAATCCTACCTCAGTACACCACATAGAGCGTTGCCTGTCCTCTCTTTCCGATGTACTACACCACTTATTAGTATCCTATGTATTCCTTGACATGGCAGTGTGAACTTCCATCCTCCAAATAGTGACCTGGATTTTTGAGTTGTGACCTGTGCTTCCGTGACGCGCCATACAGCTTTGACACCATAGATCGTTCTTATCTACCTCCGTATCGATAAATTTAGGTGAGGAATTATTGCCTGAAAAAGGAAAATAGCTATGGTAACGGGATGAAACTTGATATTTAGTGGGTTCTGGAACTCTTAACAGATTGAATGTTGGACTCCATATCAGTTGTTATTACGAGAGGGAGGCGAGACCAGATTCAGAAGAACACATCAGCAGTGACCTGCAGTGAATGAAGAGATGAGTCGCTTATGATAGTTTGTTATTGTAAAGGTTACTAAGCTTACTGACATACACCAGTGTCGTTCAATTTAACTGTAACGCAAGTAACAGCTAAGCTCGTTCCGTCAATGGAGTACTGCTGGTAGAGGGTATGGGGAGGGCGGGCTGCATGCAGAAAAAGGAACTTCTTATAGTATTCTCACTGGTTACCTCCACACTGCTGCCCCAACTGGTGTAATATTAGCACACCTTTCAGCTCACCACACCGTGCTGTTCCAGCTTGTGGTATGGCGCAGCTCAGCTGCAATTGTTGTTATTCTTCATCTTTCCTTCAGTTCTTGCTTCTCGGCGCACTCGCTGCCTCTTAGCTTTATGATCTTTTCGCCTGCCGGGGACGTCCTCTCCTTCCTCATCTATCGAGTTCGTCAGATTCGAACACTGTTCTTGGGTCTTGGAATTCACGTTATCTTCCACGTCACTTGCAGAAAATCTCTCGGTGAAGGGGAGTGTTGGGAGAGCCCTTGATCAGTCCGCTTGGGAATATAGCGACGCCATGGTCTTCCTTACTTCCTACGCCACGCGTGACGCAAAAGTCATCCTCTTAAGACAAGACTGGACTGTAAGGAGGTTGACAGACGCCCTTGTTCGCGGGAGTTCGTGACGTTCGGAGGCAAGTCGTCTGACGTACGGCTGGTGCGGGGCGTCTGTGCTGCCCACCTCCCTCAGGAAAGTATCATGTTGTTGCCCCGGTAACCGGAGATCCAGTGTGGCTGCCGCAAAACCCAACCCTGGCTGCCCTTGGCCATGGCCCTCACCTCACTGTAAAGATCTGCTCTATGTCGAAACCGGAAAACAAGTTTCTGAGTATTTATTGTCCCAGTGCTGTTGTTGGCTCGAGGTGTAGAGGAGGAGACCGGGAGGCTGAGGAGCAGTGTGTGCCAACGTTACACTTGGCCTGGAACCAGTGTGTGTGTGTGTGTTGGCGCGGGTGCTGGGTCATGAGGTGGGGGTGGTATGGAGGATGGTGCGGCTGGCTGTGGTCACTGTGGTGTTTCTACCTCCTACCCTCCTGCCCCCCTAGACGGGAGGGGCTCCCCTCATTGTTGAGTGTTTTTGTTGATGTGTTGACGTTTGCTGTCGTTTGTGTTCTCGTCGGTAGAAGAGATTGGTGTTTTTGTTCTGAATCAAACTGTTTTCCTTATTGTCTTTGTATCGCCCAATTTATATTAATGATACAGGTAAATCTAATAGCAACGATATTAATAATTATTTATATTTCATATTTGTAGGCTATTTCTCACCTCCACAAGGTAGCGTCAGGAACAGACGAAATGAGCCTTCAAGGGTAAATCCTCTCTTGGCCCCTACCTACCTCTGTTCCTACGTTTGGAAAGAAATAATACAGGAAGGGAGGATTTCAAGACCCCCGGCTCTGCCCCTGTTTGCCGTTTTTCGTGACAAGCAAGACGAATGTGGGTAGGAATGACAGTAATTATAAGTTTGATGGTTCAGTGCATCTAGAAGCTGAAAGTATACAGAGAATATGTGTAGTAAAGACAATGGGAATGTAATAAGGGGAGAGGGTGGCAAACAGACGAGTTATTACACAGACATGTTGGGCTGTTCACAGCGGTGGGAATGGGGCTGCTATTGTCGATGCCTGCGTGAGTTCGGGTGAGCTCGATGCGGTTGCGGTGTCCAATTGCATCTTGCGAGCGAGGGACCTACTGTTGGCAGATGAAGGCGGAGAGGGTGATGCAGCAGCCTCCTCCACCCATGTTTTGGGCTAGGTACAGGCGATGTCTGGTGAGAGCTGGAAGGATCAGTGTGTTCAGCATATCATGAGAGGTGGTATAAAAAGGGGCCCGTGGATCACCGGGCGCGTGCGCCCCATCTACACACACCCTTTCCAGCAGCTCCTGTTGTGTAGAGGATAGGAAGGGAGTCCTAGAAGATGAGGTGGACGTAAAAAGAATGAAATCTAAGTAGGTATTCTGGAGTCCAGGTGCAGGGAGTTCTCGTGTTTTCAGTATTTGTATTTGGGTAACCTTTCCCTTGCCTCAAAGGCCACTGCTAAGGTAAGCCACTAAATGTAAACATTAACCGCGACCCTCGGATATGTATGTGCTAGCGGCTCTGACCAAAGCCAGCTGCCTCGGGCACTGTTGCTACACACTGTCCATTTAAATCACTACTTTCAGTTATCTAATTACTTCAGGTAGATCACATATTTATACAAACACCTTATTTACATATGGAGCATCTTCTGGTGTGTCAGGGGTTGGAGTGAGGTAAAACAATAACAACCATGTTGACTAGGCTGCTCCGAACAAGTTCCGTCCGTCAAGATTTCCCCTTACGTGGTGTGATCTTTTGCTAGCAGTTACATCATATAAGCATCTATAACGCGTGTAATCAGTCATATATATCTGTAGGGTATATTACGGTCTTATGAAGAAAGGAGCAACATTTGGTTCCTATAAGTCATCTTTCAAGTAGCGAATGAGTTAGCGCGCGAGCGTTCCATTACCCAATTCTTCAGTAATTATGTGTCTGGTTATTGAAGCCGTAGTGTTTCCTATACCTTGGAAGTAAATCGTATATTGGCAGTTTTGAATTTTTCGTAATTTTTGAGAAATGTCGACTGTATATCATACAAACTGTTACTATTATGAAAGAAATTGAATTACTGATTCCGATGTGGGTTGGTGTAGCTTCAAACATCCCCTAGATAGATTCTTTCATGTCGACAAGAAGCTTATAGGAAATGGTGAGATTTAGAGCGATTTACATTACACAAGAGTGAGAACTTACTTTTTTTTTTTACCACATCATCTTAGAATACCAGATGGCAACACCGAAGCCCCTGACGAACACTCGCTACCGGCTGCTCGTGTTGTTGTTGCCATGGAAGGTGTAGGTCATTGTGTAAGGCGGTTACAGCACGCGCCGCAGTACCTTCGTAACTGTATGTCTGCCTGCAGGCCCAACCACAAGCCTCTGTCGCAACACCCAAGCTAGATTCAGTAATACCTTCTACTACCCGAGGAAAGAATCTGTTTATAATTCACCCCTCCTTTCGTTTGCAATCCTTTCCTCCTCTTTATTGTTAGGTTAAGTTGTTCATGTACTGCAAAAGGCTCCATGGGGTCTCGTACTGTGTGCTGTTGGCAGCATTGGAACGCTGCGGGTCTTTAAACTCTAATCATTGCATATATTTAAAGTAATTGTCATTACAGTTTAACACGATGGTCCCACCTTGCGTCTGCCCCCGCGTTACTGCCTAGGCACAATAAATAAGTACACCTTTACTGTAGTTATACGTATGATTGTACTGCACTTTCGTAATCTTTTAAGGAAAACTGAAATTTCAAACGCAAAAGGGAAAAGTTCCGGTTACCTGAGGGCAGGTGTATGTGTGGAGTTATATCACACTGCACCTCCACGGGTCATGTGCACGTGATATTATATGATCCAAATGCCAAGTCATGTGTAACGGTTAGGTCACAGGAAGTGACTAAGGTTGCCATTCTGGTCGGCAGTTACAGGCGGAACGGAATTCAGACGCCGCTTCATAACGGCATACACACACCTCACTTAATGGTTGATAGGCGTTCCCATCACTCTGAAGCTTCGGCCATTGACTCTAGACTAATATGACGATCTGACCATCGCACGTTGTGGTGAGCCGCAGAATTGCTCGGCCGCACTAGATGCTAATTACACCAGGCGAGAATACAGATTTATATTCATAGTTGTTGGTGTGGAGGGACGAGCTAGGCCAAGCCAAGCCAGCTGGCGGAGATTTAACCATGGGAAACAGACGTGCAGTACGTTTGTAGCCAGGTGCATGAATGTTTACTGGCGTATTATCAACGCTTCCTGAAGTTATAGTGAAAAGATCATGCAATAACTGTGAAACCAGGGGGTGTGTGAGAGTATATTGTGGTAGAGGAAATACTGAAACAAAAAGGAGTATAGTGGGATGGAGGAAATTTATAAGAGAGGTACAAGAAAGCCTACGAATGGGAAGGAAATATCAGTTAGGCACACTGCTCCCCACACCAGAAGTCGGGAAGAAGTTCACAACTCTCTTCCTCAATCAGACCCCAGCCTCTCTGGACCACCCTCCTCATCCACCAAACAACAGAAAAGATGCAGAAATGGAGATGCTAAAAGGTCATCCTGAGCCACTCCTGCATAATACATCAACAGAAGCTCAGCGAACTGGTCCACTCGACTTTCTCTGGCCATTACCTGGACCCCAACCGGCAGTTCAGGAAGAAAAGTACTGCCTCATCTTCATCGCTGTTACCTCATCCAACCTGAGATTCCTCGTCCTTTTGGTTGCAGTTCGGCGCTGCAAGCGAATCGAGTCTATCCGAGCTCGTACAAATCTCTGCAGGAACAGCCCCATCCCAAAAATTGTGAAGGTCGTCAACAATTTATAGATTGCATACTATATTCCACATTTTTGTATGTACATAGTTTTTGTATGTGTGTGTTTAATTAAGCAACAAGAACTTGTTCTAATTTTTCAAGCTTAACTTAAATAGGAAGTTGTAACTTTGCGAGGTCTATGGTAACGTATGTATACAAACATCGTTTTCACTGGGAAGTGACGTACTTTGGTAATGCAGAGTTAATGTTGGCATGATTTACCGGAATCATTCCTTGGGACCGTTAGGCCTGGATATGATATCTTTGAGTCTTTTTTTACGATTAAGGATTTTCTTTTCTTTTTTTTTCTAGAGGTGTAAATGCATGTGATTGGAGATCAAGTTATTTTTGATTGTTGAATGGAAGACTGTGATTTCGAGAGCTGACGAACATCAGCTTTTATTAAGGTTCTTGGGAGTGCGGTGATCGAGAGAGAGAATTAAGCATAAACATTTATTTAGAAAGGAGGAGCGTAATTATCACTCGTACTCAGCCGCAGTGCTGGACTGACGACCGGCAAAGTAGCCTATGTTGCCTTGAGGTGTGGCGGCGTCTGGACGAGTCATGTTGCCTGCTGGTGCGCCACCTATTATGTACTCTTGCCACCCACCACCACCACCACCACAACACGGAACTTTTACTTTCTCTGAGAGCGTCTTTCCTCTCGTACGTTTCATAACATGACTTAACGTCAGTTATATAATATGGCTCACCAGTAATTAATAGTTTGACAGTAGCAATGACAAATGACGATGGATTACGGTCACCGCGAGACGTGATTACAGTAATGGTTATGACAAGAAAGCGACTCATTATGTATACTGGAGATGATTTGACACAACACGATGATGCAAACCTTGAGTGCTACAGTATCATACTCAAGGGTGTGTTCGAAGAGGTTCAAAGAGGTACAGAGAGCAGAGTTCGGGTTTGGGAAGGACAATTGATAAACGTGTCTTTCTGTTCCGATGTGATGGGAAGATGTGCTGTTCTCTGGGGTAAGACTCGAGTGGTGAGTTGGGAACATATCCGGGCCGGATGGAATATAGAGATTACCTTGAGCTTTCGTTCCCCACACTCTGTCTCCGTTGACTGATGGCTCTCCCACCAGGAGGATGTCTCGGTAACTGATAACTGTGTTCAGTCTGTCTGTCTGGTATAGCGGCCCTCTTCCACTGACCATCCTCTTTAGTGCCACTAGCAAGACGTGGCAGCTCCCACTGCCTCGCCTGGAACACACCAGCCCCTTCAGGAGCTCACACACACACACACACACACACACACACACACACACACACACACACACACAGGGACTGGGATAGAGGGTAGGATGGAAGGAGAGAGGGTAGGGATGGAGGGAAGGTGGTGAAAGGAAAGGAGAGTAGGAATGGAGGGATAGAAGATGAGGATGGAGGGAAGCTGGTCGAGGAGACGAAAGATGAGGAGAATGGATAGGAAAGGATAGAATGAGGGAAGAATTGATGTGAAGATGGGAAAGACAGAAGTGGGAAAGGGGCTTGAAAGGTATAGAAAGGTAAGGGGAAGGAAGTGAAGGAAGGGGGAAGGAACAGTAATAATGGAAGGGGATAGTAGTAATGGAAAGAGGATAGGGATGAAGGTGAAGGAAGGGGTGATAGAAATGAAGGAATGAGGACAAAGATGAAGGGAGGGAGGATAGATGCAAGAGGGGAGGAGAAAGTGATAAATGACACGAATTATGAATAAAGTATAATGGGGCGTAAAGTGAGGGGGAGTGTGAAGGATGGGAGAGGGAGACAGCGGCTCAGAGAGGGGAGGAATATTTAGCATGAGGAGAGGAAGAGACGAGGACAGGCCAGAGGAGAGAGAGGAGGCGAACGACGATAGGTTCTTGAGAGAGGAGGAGGTGACGAGAGGAAGAAAAGGATGAGGAAGAGATGTAGGAAGGGAGGGAGGGAGGAAGAGAATGATGACTAGCAGATGTGAGATATGGGAGGAGGAAGGAGAGGCTAGAGTTGCTAAACGTTACTAATGGACTAGAACATCCTCTCCTGTCATACATCTGTCCTATTACCCTGAAGGAACTAATCCAACTTTTGTCCTGTCATCTCTCCTCTGCATTGATCCAAGCTCCTTCGAAGGAATGATCAGCTGAGGACACTCTTTACCCGATGAACTCTGACCTCTGAACCCTGGAGCTTCCTAGGAAGCCCCAGCCCCAGCTAAGTCCCCAGCTTTAGTCTTGTGTGTCGTGCGAGTAAAGGTCTCTGTTTAGTGAGTGTAGGCTGGGTCACTCTCTACGCCTTGGGAAATGGTACTGTACAATTCTGTATTGCTGTAATACCATACAGTCGAAGCTGTAGGATGAAGAAGTACGTCGACATGAATAAAGGAAAAAGAAACAGCCGCTTAGTTTTCGTGGATTAGAGGAGATTCCCCTTGAACAGCAGCAGTGCTGACTGAGAAGCAGAGGAATATGGCTCGATTATAGGTTCGGAGAGAGGGGGAAAGAGAGAGAGAGAGAGAGAGAGAGAGATGAGAAACTAATATCCTCTTCATGTTAGATGGAAACATAACAATGGGTCTTCCCTCTCTGTCTGTCTGTCTGTCTCTCTCTCTCTCTCTCTGGTAGGGGTCCGGCTTTAGGGGGAAGGCGTAATATCAGTCGGCTGGTATCATCAAACCCAGTTGTTGTAGGTGGTGGCCCATCAGCTGGTGTCAGCAGGTCCAGCTGGTGTAGATGGTAGCCCTGACATCCTCTGTCAGGGAGGTTTCCAGGCTCCAGTCATGCAGGAAAGCTCTCACACACAGGCTCATATGGATTATTGCCTGAATCTGTTTGCAGGTGATGCAAAGGTCAAGAGGGGAGGCGAAGAGCGTGGAGGATTGCATCAGCTTACAAGGGGACCTTGATAGATTCCAAAGCTGGTCTGATTAGTGGCTAGTAAAGTCTAAACCGAGTCAACGTAAGATAAGAAGCGGAAGAAGGTACTGATGTTGAATATCATCCAGCTGGGAATAACCCACAGGACTCTGAATACGAGAAGGACCTGGTAGGCGACGTCGTCCTTAACCCTTCGCTAGGGGACTGCCCTAAGGTGCTGAGATAGCCAGGCGATGATGGATCGTCCGTCCGGCCGTCCGTCCGTCTCCCAAGGGATGGGCGGCAGCGAGACGGAGGACAAAACAGATGTCATTGGGGAAACTTTTGAAGCGCCTGACGGGAGGTGTGTGTGTGTGTGTGTGTGTGTGTGTGTGTGTGTAAGAAATCCGGTGGTGGTGTACCTTAGGTGGGAGGAGGTGGTAGATAGAGGGGTGTAGAGGCGGTGGCGACTAGAGGCACGTATGTAGTTTCTAGAGCTGGTGTAGGGTCTAGTGATGGTCTAGGGTTCAGGGCTTGCTGGGTTAGTGCAGGGTCCTTGGCTTGCGAGAGGTGTATATGGTAGGGACAGAAGACCTGATGGTCTATGACGAGGTTCCTTGTTGGTGGACTGTCTTTGTATTCTGAGCATCCTAATCCCATCTGAGTTGGCACATCCTCCAGATAGGACAAGGGTAGTAGAACAGAAGGGCAGCTTCTTCACCCACCTCTCCCTCCGGCACAACAGCTGGCAGGATGTAGTATGTGTAGGATATACTGCACTGGGAGTTTTATGGGAATGTGTGAATGGAAAACATCGCTAAGACTAGATACAGAGAAATACTTCGGAGAGGAGGCCCAGAATCTGGCAGGACAGAAAGAGGGTAGGGGGAGAAGGGAGCCGGGAGGGTCCGGAAGGAGGGAGTCGGGAGGGGATGGAAGTTGGGCTGGGTGGAGGGAGCTTGGGAGGAAGGACCTAACGGAGGGAAAAGAATGGTCGAGTGTCAGCCATGTGATGACGTCACTGCTGCAAAATGGTCTTGATTGCTTGCCCGGGTATTGACTTGGACCTCTCACGGTGGCCATATGAAATATCGTCCCTCTGTCTGTCTCTGTCTTTTTATGTCTGTCTGTGTTTTCATCTACCCGCCTGTCCATCCATGTATCTATCTGTCATTCTGTCCATCAACCTGTCCGTCTCTCTCTCTGGTTCATATATGTAAATATATGAATAGATAAGGACTCTCATATCATATGAAGACTTGGAATATAAAACCCCAGTGTCTCGGGCAAGAAAAACAATCCCGCTTGGTAATCACATCAGCTCCGCCGAGATGACAAAAGACTCAAATTTGGCCACCCTCGCTGACGTGGCCATTGTAAACTTTTACCTTCCTCTCCACTCGTAATCTTGGAGGGGAGGGAGGAGCCTGGGAGTGTGGGGAGGGCCGGGGGGGGGG